>PISX010021313.1:0-33888 GCA_004024625.1 Mellivora capensis
CGAGGGCACTTCGGTCCAAGTCAATACAGCTTTCAGGTCGCATTTCCCATCCCATCACGCATTCAGCAGGTGCTTCCTCTCAGATCTGATAGGAAACTTGCAGGATGTCAGATATGACAAATAGGGTTTTAAAACAGCCAAGGGAAATATAAACAAAGAGATCTGCTTTTAGACTCTGGTATGAACAATTTCAGGAGAAAGAAGTGGAACGGGGATTTTAATGGACTCACTGGGAAACCGGTTCAAATGAGAGAGAGGAGGTGCTGATCGGTGGAGGTGAGCTGCGGACACTCGTGATCGCTCCCATTTTTTATAGGAAGAACAACAGGGGAATCTACCTTGTGTTGACTTATCTGCATTTTGGGATCTCCTGGAATCTAAGGATCTCATGAGTACTGACGCAGCCAAACATTTCCTGGATGAGTAAGGGAAGAATGTATACAGTTTCTGGGTCGGGTCATTATATGTTCTTTTTAACACTCTTTTTATTAAATGGGATTTTTTTCTCCATTCAAAAATATAAGAACAAGATGTGGCCTATACACACAACGGAATACTATTTAGCTTTAAAAAGGAAGGATATTCTGACACGTGCTATGGCGTGGATGGACGCTGAACACATTGCTCTAAGTGACATAAGCCAGCCCCAGAAAGGATAAATATTGTAGGATTCCACTAACATAAAGTACTTAGAGCAGTCACACTCCTAGAAACGGAGAGCAGAATGGTAGTTACTAGGGGTTGGAGGAGGGGAATGGGGAGTTGGTGTTTGATGGGGACAGACTTTCAGTTTTGCAAGAAGGAAAAGAGTTCTGGAGATGGGGGTGGTGATGGTTGCAAAACCCTGTGAATGTACTTCATGCCGCTGAACTGCATGCTTAAGAACGCTAATTTGGTAAATTTCATGCTATGTATATCTTGCTACAATGAAAATGATGTAACCATTACCAGCACCACGTGGGGGGCTGAAAGGGATCGGATCCTAGTCATGAGCTGGTCAGTCCAGAGTTTCTACAACGTCAGTGCTGCAATGAGTCAGCCAGGGACAGACGCAGCCGTCCCAGCCCTACATATTTACCCCAGAGAAACGGAAACAGAATTCTATAAAAGACTTGCATACCGATGCCCACAGTCGCTCTCTTTACAGTGGTCTAAAACTGGAAACGATCCAAGCGTCCATCAACAGAACAGATAAACTTATTGTGGTGTATCTGTACAATTTAGTAATCTCGGTCATAAAATGAACGAATACTGAAACACAACAACTGGGGTGAGTCTCAGGGGCATTTTTCTGGGTGGAGGCAGCCAGGTATAAAAGCATACATATGCTGGGATCCGTTTCTGCGAATGACAAAACTTGTCTATACTGATAGAACTCAGAACAGTGGTTTGATGGGGGGTGGGGGAAAGGACAGGATGGGGAAGGGGCACAAAGGAATTTTCCAGGGTGACAGAAATATTTGCTATCTCTCCAGATGTACGGATGACATGACCGCGTGCGCTTGTCAAAACTCATGAAACCATACACCTAAGATCTGTGCCTTTCACTGTGTGTGAGTTCCCTCACAATTTTTAAGAAAGGAAATTGTACAGAGTCACACAGGCAGCTTATCAAGAACAGCATCCCCCCGAGTTGCTGGCTGACCAGGTCTGCAGTGGGAGCCTCGCGGCTGCGAGCTTTAAATCCCCACAGCTGAGTCCGCCAGCCCAGTCCCTCCTGCCACGTTGGTCCTGAGGCAGGAATCCCTTCCCACAGCCCCTTCTCTCTGCATCCTGAGCCCTGGCAGGAAGCAGGTGGCGCCATCCGGACCTCAGCTCACAGAGCGCAAGTCACTTCTCAAGTGTGCTGGGTGATACCAGACCAAGTCCTTTCTCATGCAGAAGCCACAAATAAGGTCCTTAGATGTGCAGACTGTGGGGCTTGACTGCCTGGGTTCGAATCCCAACTCCTGTCTGACTAGCTAAGCAAACAGGGGCAAGTTCCTAGGCTTCAGGTTTCTCATGTTAACCCTCCCAGGGTTAGCAAATTCCTCAAGACAGCAAACACTTGCCAGCCTGCCCTGGACACTCACACCAACCACTCCAGGGCCCACAGCCCCAACCAGCTCTTTTACCAAACTCTAGCAGAGCGAGTCAGTGCTTCCTCTGGCCTAAACTGCCCCAGCCCCACACACCGGACAACCAGGAACCACTCAGACGGCCCAGCGCCCACCCAAATTATTCAACACGTATATACATGCGTGTATTTTCCTGTACCCCACTAGCAGCTTTTTGATCTTTTGGTGCAGACCTTGAAACTATTTTGCACCTGGCAGGGCACGTCCTGTTTCCCCTTCACAGATGGGAGCTGGCTCATGGGATTGCTCAGCAGTGATTCTTGCAAGGGGCCTCCTCACAAGTGAGCTAACTGCAAAGTTGAATCTCAGCCCTCCCTGGAGGGAATCCTGAAGAAACTCCCCTAGGCTTTGGGGTGGTGGGTGCCTGTCATCACTATGGCCTGGGAATGGGTCCCAGAGGTGTCTCAGAGCCTGTCATCAACTCTTGGAGTCCTAGGATTCCATTCCTAACCCCCTGGCTGATGGTCTTAGGGGTGAGCAATGCATGAGCCAGCCGAGGTCTCAGGCTTCGAAGTTTCACTTAGATTGACCGTGGACATGCATCTGCCTTACCAATGGGAGTCTTGGGTACCACCCTTTAGGTTCCAAGAACTATTTTAACAGTGGCCAAGTCTCAAAAAAATAAGACATTTGATTACGCCTGGAAGTCCTGAACCCAAGAGACAGCAGCATACGGCTGAGGAAAGGGCCGAGGCTTTGGGGTCAGACAGATCTGGGCTTGGGTCCCAGTCTGGCCTCTTGGCAGCCCTGTGACTTGCTCCTATGACTTAAGTTCTCCGATTCTCCGCCTTCTTTACAAAATAAAGATGGTAAGGTCCCATCTTGTGAAGCAAGACATGCAAAGCTCTTGACATGGTACCAGGCATACAGCAGGCACTAAATAAAGGTTGATGTGTGAAGATGCTGCTCTCAATGAGGAGGACACTCCAGCTATATACATCCTGACAGCTTCCTAGTCATCTCCTCATACATCGTAAGTACGTGTGTTTATCATCAAGATCTAATTCATAGCAAAAAATTCACCCCTTTAAGGTATGTCTTCAGTGGTTTTCAGTATATTCACGAAGTTGTGCAACCATGGTCACTAGCTAATTTTCATCAGCCCCCAAAGAAATCCTAGACCTAGTAGCAGTCTCTCCACATTCTTCCCTCCTTCCAGTGCCTGGCAATCATGAATCTGTTCTCTGTATCTACTTATTTGGTATTTTGTAAGAATGGACTCATAACACGTAGCCTTTTGGGTCTGGCTTTTTTCACTTAGCACAATGTTTTCAAGGTCCATCCATGTCATAGCCTGTATTTTTCCTTTTTATTGCCAGATAATATTCCATTGTAGGGATATACGACTTTTTGTCCATTAACCAACTGATGGGGACATTTGGGTTGTGTCTACCTTCTCGTTCCCATCCATTATTTCCCTTGACCCTCACAACCTTTCCTACAGGAGGGCAGAACAGGTATCATCTTGTCATCGCAGAGATGGGAACAAAGGCTTGGGGACGGGGAGTGAGCTCCTGCAGGTCACCGAGCTGGCTGCACACTTGCTTGGGATCAAGGTCAATCCTCTCCACCAAGCTCAGCCCGTGTCGCAGAGCGAGACACGAAGGACGGGTGCTTTGCGTTCACCGAAGGAATCCTACAGCACATTAAGATCATTTCAGCTTGGCCTTGTGGGCAGAGGAATAAACATAATTAAAGATCATCTTGCTCTGTAACCCCAGCAGGGGAGTCAACAGCTGATTCCAAATGGACGGGTGCCAGATTCTAAGAAGGGAAGACAGCTCATTCTCACTAACTAGAAAACCCAGGAAAAATCCAGTCTCCCTCTTGGGGCTTTGCCTGGTGGCTCTCAGGTTGTGTGGGCCAGTCACCCTCCCTCCACCATTCCTGACATGTCCCATCAGATTCTCCTCGGCCTACTCTGCCTTCTTTGCCCCTTTTTGGCTCTCGTGCTCAGACCTGGAAGGGTTGACCATACACCTGGCAGAGGCCAACAGGAAAGCCAGCTGCCATCAGAGACAAAGATGAAACTAATCCCCAAGGCAAGAAGGGACTGGTCTCCCATCGCAGACAGGCCCAGAAATTCCTCTGCGAATGACTCCGGCTACTCACGGAAAGCTCTGTGTTCATGTGCCATGAACAATTACCGAGCACGTACTTAGACTCAATACTCATTCGCCCAAGTATTTACTCTGTGCCTACTGTGTGCTGGGCCTGGAAGCCTCAGAGGAAAAGTCAGAAGAAAACAGGGCACGTCTCTGCAATTCAAATTCTCATGATGGAGACAGAGAAGAGGGAGGAGAAAATAAAGACAATGAGAAAGGACGGAAATGAGTGTGTAGGGGGCAGAGTCTGGCTGCCCCGCTGGACCAGGTGCCCTGCGCTGCCCCAGGCGTTGGGGGTACAGGCACGAAAGGCCCAAGGTGGAAGGGCCGGTGCTGCCGGGAGAGGCGCTGAAGTGGGAGGGGCGGGTTTATGGGGAACACCCTGCCCCCCAAAGACCATATGGCCACACACCACCACCTCTCCAGTCATCTCCTGCCACATGTCCAGAGGTCTGGACCCCCAAGGGCCCCTCGTGCTGCTGAGCATCTGTGACTGCCTCTGAGGATGGGACTCGTGGGACAGCTGCCCCTCCCACGGCAGGTCACGGGGAGACAGGTCTTGCAGAGTGAACGGCCTGCGATGGGCCGTGGCCTTTGCTCCTAGCAGCCGCGACATCCCCAGAGGAGGAAGGAGCACTCTGGCTGTCCTAACGGGGGCACAAACAGTAGAGTCAAGTCGCTGGGTCCAAATAACAGACACCACGGGACTGGACCCAGGGCCAGTGCAGGGCACCTGTAAGGGAGGGAACGCAGATGCCTTGATGAGAAAGTCTCGTTGAGAACACCTGCAGGCAAAGTGATTTTCCCACTGATTGTGTTTTCAAACCAAACCTCTGTCTACTCCAGCTAAGGGCCCACTCGCGCTGCCACCGAAACTCGGACAGCATCATCCCAGGGCTGGCCAAGGAGCAACAGATGAGACATCTACCTCCAAGGATGGAAACTATCAAGGGAGAGGAGGGGTGTAAACCTGGCCACACCCCTTCCTTCTCAAGTCCAGGGCGAGCCTTGCTTTTGGCCACGAGTCCACTAAACATATCACATCCACGCACTGAGCTGACTCAGTCCCATGGGTACCACAGCCGCATTTAAGAGAGAATACAGCTTTGCAGGGGAGATCTCCTTGACCTCCAACAGGGTTCACTTCCGGTTCTACCGTTCCCTTCAATGCCTCCAAATGTAGATACACAGAAGATCTGCTGGAGAAGCCAGTGACATAGGACTAGAGATGTGAACTGGGGAACTCGAGGCTCATCTCGGCAGGTGACCACCTATCTACCTCCCCCCAACCCACTGCTAAGATTTATTTATTTATTTGAGAGAGAGAGAGATGGCACTGGGGGAGGGGCAGAGGGAAGGGGGAGAATCTCAAGCAGACTCCTTGCTGAGCACAGAGCACAATGTGGGGCTCGATCTCACAACCTTGAGATCATGACCTGAGCTGAAATCAGGAATCAGATGCTTAACCAACGGAGCCTCCCCCCACCCCAGGTGCTGAGACCATCTGTCTACTCTGAACAAGTCTCTGCTCGTCCCTGGGGCTCTGTTTCCCCATACAAGGATAAGGAGGATGGATTAGATGGATGGTTCTGGAATTTCCATGTGCATCAGGATGCCCTGAGAAGCTAGTTGAAACTCACATCCATGGGCATCAGGCCAGAGTCGGACAGTAGGTCTGGGGATGGGGCCGGGCCATTTGCATTCTAATCAAAGCCCAGCAGTGAATCAGATCCAGGAGGACTGAGGACCACACTCTACCGACTCCGGACTCCATGACCCATAAGGGCCTTTCAAGATTCTGAACACTGAAGGTAGGAGGGCTCCTCAGTCCGGTAAGAGGAAACTCAATGAGGAGATGGGGAGGAGAGAAACTGCCCCCCAAAACTCAGGAAAGATTTGGTATGAAGATGTTGATTTGCACCGATTCCTGTCAAGTTTTACTTGCAGACTCTCTGGCACCTTCTTTGCCTTTGCTTCCTTGGCCCACATCCCCCAGGCAGAGCGATGAGGAGTGGATACAGTGTATCCTGCGAGCCTCCCTTCTCTGGCTGCCTCTCCCACCTGACACTTGGGAGCCGGGCCTCATAATCTGGAAAGACGGGGCCTCCCCACTGTCCTGGATTTCAGGTATCCTTTAAACAAACTGCTTTCCTGCCACACCTGCTTTTGTTGAATGCATCCTTAGTTCCTGTATCAGAGTAATCCAATCATCCCTAGCCGGGTGATCACGGGTGATCACGGCTTCTGGGAAGGAGCACCTGGCCAGTCTGAAACCATCACCCGGGGTGTCCAAGGGGCTTTTCTGAGGGTGGTAGGCACAGCTCTGTGTCTTTCTGGGGGCTGCCAGCCCCCTGCAGAACCCATCTTCAGCCACGGACTGGAAACGGGGCTGGTCACTCAGCTTACTGCTGCCTCTGTTGGGAATTAAGGGACAGGGAAGATCCTTTGACAGGTCTCCCTCTCTTACAGCCTGAAAGCTTTAGCTCTCAGTGATTTAAAAAAAAATTTTATAAGCTTTTTTTTTTAAAGATTTTATTTATTTATTTGACAGAGATCACAAGTAGGCAAAGAGGCAAAGAAAGAGGAAGGAAGCAGGCTCTCCGCTGAGCAGAGAGCCCGATGCGGGGGTCGATCCCTGGACCCTGGGATCATGACCTGAGCCGAAGGCAGAGGCTTTAATCCACTGAGCCACCCAGGTGCCTCCCCCCCCCAAAAAAAATTTAAGGTAAGACCTTGCATAGGCTATTAGGTACCTGTCGTTCCTTTGGGTCACCCTCCACTGTGAACACTTTTTCTCTATTTTGAGTTCCCTACCTAGGAGCCCACATCTTTTCAAAATTCAAAGCAAGACGTTTTCTTTCTCAGCCTCCTTTGCATGTGACCTGGGCTCCCACCATCAGATTACGCCACAGCCAGACTCAAGCCTGTGGCTGGCAGATATGGGGACAGGGTGGGCAGATCTCAGGCAGGGCACAGCCAGTACATCCAGTTCGTGGAGGTGGCCACGACCACACCTTAGAGGTGACAGTTGGTGCCCAGCCTCAGGGCTGCTGCACCCGGTCTGTGTCCAGAGGAGGCTGCTTAGGCGTCTCCATAAAGCAATTCTGGGACGATGAGCCTACCCTGTGGCTGCCTTGAGCCTGGCTACCTGAGCTCCTGGGGCCTCTGTGAGCCCCCTGGATCGCCTCTGCCTGCTTAACGTGGCTAGAGAGCAAATTCTGTTGTCTGCAACAACGTACCTGGGTACAGGTGATACGCTGATACAGACAGAGAAGGGAGAAGCGATGCTTCGGGTAGCACCGAAGACAAACGAGCTTTCACAGATCCTCTCCCTGGGAGCTCTTCGAGAAAGAGCCAGACACTTACGGAATTGGCCTGCAGAAAGGGAGGGCTTGGGTCAACATCATGTTCACGGGCTCCTCCTCTTGCGGCAACAATGACCTGTCCGCATTACAGCCCAGCTAAGAATATGGGGCAGAGAACATGGGAGAGAAAACCTGTTTTCTTCTTCTTCTTCTTAATCTACTACTCATTTTGGAGGAAATGAGCCAAAATAAGTGAACCATGAAGGAAAGCTGTGGCATGGGGTGGGCTTTTGTTCCAGAACCAGTGGAGGGAATGCAAATGAACTCAGAGCTGTCCTTCCCATTGTGGTCCTGACCTCTTTGACGTCACATTCGTTAGGAAAATTCTGCCAGCTCCGTCTCTATCAATAAGCCCATGGGGATGATGTGTCTCCCCAGAGAGAAAAAGGACAAATTCTTAGGCAAGGATGTTCATTTCTAGGCTCTAAAATAATGAAAGTCCAGCAATAATTAGAAAGTGTTTTTGTAATAGTCTCCTCTCTGAAGAGAGGAACACAAAGGTGCTTGGAGACTCACGCTAATGGGAAAATGGGATGTTCTGAAAAGAGTTGCTTTGAATCCGTGCTCCCCGGCCAGCTCCCTGGTGATCACAGACACACAAATTAAGGGTCTGATTTTCCAATTTTCAGAAAATACAGGGCAAGAACTTTCTGGATGGAAATGAGGTTGAAGGAGAAAAAAAGAGAAGGCAGAGAACTAAGAGGAGATATAGACATTTATTTTCCTTTTCTTGGTTCCATAGATATTCCCACTCAAGCATTATGAAATTAGGATGTTCCCCAAAAAAGTATGGGCTCTTTGCCCATTGAGGAAAACTCTACTGCCTTTCTCTGAATGTCCAAAAGGCAAGATCAGTAGATGGTGGGCATATCTCGTAGGCGGATCACGAATAAACCAAGTGTGTACCCTGGGAGCTGGTGCAAAGGAGTCTTTACTACACATTTTATGAATGAGTGAGTGACAGGGTGAGAAAAAATGGTTCACCATTCCCTTAGCCTGCAGCCTGGCACTCAGGTCCTTTCTGTTTCCCCAAAAACCTTGATATCCACTCATTCATGTAATACCTATTTATTGAGCACCTACTATGGGCCCGGCCTTGTTCTAGGTGCTGCGGATAACAAAGTGAACCAGACAGACAGGAGTCTCTGCCCTTCTGGATCTTACATTCTAGCAGGGGAAGCAGATTATCAACAAGATACACGTAAGTAAAACTATGTTAGATTGTGGCAGGTGCTACAGAGAAAGGATAAAAGGGAGGAGAGGGACAGGAGGTGGCAGGGAAGGACTGCAACCTCACTGTGCCTGAAAGGAGCTTAATAATTAGACACTAGGTCCAATTTAAGTACTCCCTCCTCCTGAAGTCTCTGCTAGCCAGCCTGGCCCGTTTGTCGATGGTTAGCCAACTTCTCAGTGACTGTGCTACCCAAGGTTTCTCAGTGTCCACACTGTTGATGTCCCGGGCGGGATCATTCTTAGCTGTGGGGGTGTCCTGTGCCTTGTGGATGTCTGGCATCACTCCTGGCCTCTACCCACTCCATACCAGGAGTCCTTAAACCTTTCTAGCCGTGACAACTAGAAATGTCTCTGGACATTGCTAATGTCCCCTGAGGGGTAAAATCACTGGTTGAGAACCAACACTCTACCCCTCACTATTATTTTTTTTTTAAAGATTTCATTTATTTATTTGACAGAGAAAGAGTTGGAGAAAACACAAGCAGGGGGGTGGTGGCAGGCAGAGGGAGAGGGAGAAGCAGGCTAACCCCTGAGCAGGGAGCCCAGTGCGATTGGGAGCTTGATCGTAGGACCCTGGGATCATGACCTGAGCCAAAGGAAGATACTTAACCAAGTGAGTCACCCAGGCGCCCCTACCCTCTCATTATTTGAAGGATGTCCATGGACCAGCAGTGTGGGCATTGCCTGAGAATGGTCTAGACGTGCAGAATTTCACGTGCTATGATCAGACCTGCTTAATCGGCATCAGTATGCCCCAGATCCTGGGGCGACTCACAAGCACATTAAATATCAGGAAGGCAGCATTCTACACCACTCCTTTGACCCTTACAGCAGTGAGTCTCAAACCTGGTGTGTGTCAGAACCCTCTGGAAGGCTTGCTACAAAGCAGGGATGCCCAGACCTCTCCTGGATCAGCAGAATCCGGGGGCACAGGGTCACGGCTTCTGAGTTTTTGACCAACTTCCCAGGTAACTGATGCACACTGACACTCGAGAATCATTGCTTCAGACCAGTGGTTCTCAAAGTAGGGTTCCCAGACCAGCGGCATCAGCAGCATCTTGATGGCCTGTTAGAAGTGCGAACGGTCAGGCCCCACCTCAGCCCCACCGAGGCATAAATTCCAGTGTGGGTACCAGAAACCTATTTTACCAAGGCTTCCAGGGGTTGTGAGCCTTGCTTGAGTTTGAGAACCAGTGTTCGACGAGGGGGATATAAACACAATTGCCCTCTGGGGTGGGTGTGCGTGTATGGAACTGATAAAGATGAAAATATCCTGAGAGGACTCGTAGTATGCTTGAGTCTAAGCTGTTGCTCATGACATTTGAACAAAAAGAAAGAAAGAAGGAAAGAAGGAAGGGAATGGAAGGGAAGAGAGAGAAAGAAAGAAAGAAAGGAAGGAAAGGAAAAGAAAAGAAAAGAAACAGAGGAAAAGAGAAAGGGAAAGAAAGAAAGAGAGAGAGAAGGAAGGAAGGAAGGAAAGGAAGGAAGAGGAAGAAAATTCGATAGCCAAATAAAACACCTCTGTAGACCAAATCAGCTAGGGGCCACCACTCTGCCATCCCACACAAGACAGCCCCTTTCTACGGTTGTTCTCTTTCTAAGAAAACCGGTATGCCTTCGGAGTGCCTGGGTGGCTCAGTGGGTTAAGCCTCTGCCTTTGGCTCAGGTCATGATCCCAGGGTCCTGGGATCGAGCCCTGCATCAGGCTCTCTGCTCAGCAGGGAGTCTGCTCTTCCTCTCTCTGCCTGCTTCCCTGCCTACTTGTGATCTCTGTCTGTCAAATAAATAAGTAAAATCTTAAAAAACAAAACAACAACGACAACAAAAAACCCGGGACGCCTCCTCTAGAGAGTAGTGATCTCCTTGAGGACAGCTCTACTTATTGGTAACCCTTAATAAGTTGGTGATACCCAGGAAGCGCCCGTCGGATTTTGATGGACACTCCCTGCACCAACCTGCTTCAAAGCAGATGCACAAAGGAAAGTTTCGGCTAAGAGAGGTTCGGATGTGGAGGGCCAGGTTCTCAGGGCAAGGGATGCATGAGAGCTGGGTGTCTCAACCTTAGCTCTGTGGACAGTTGTGACCAGGTGGGTCTTTGTCATGGCGTGGGAGTTGGGGGCGGGGCTGGCTTGTTCCTCACAGGACACTTAGCAGTATTGCTGAGCTCCGCTCACGAGATGCGAGTAGCACCAACTGTTTCCAGCCAAAACTGTTCCCAGGCACTGTCAAATGCCCTCCGGGGGGAAACTGTGTCCGTCTGAGAACCACTGAATAAGGAAGCAAGAAAGGACAAAAACCAGAGAATCATCCCCCTTGGACCAAGTCTGTGACAAATGTTCTGTCTGGGGGGGAGAGGGGAAGGGTGGTCTCCAGGGTCTCTGCATGGCTTCTATTCCGTGCACTGCTCTGGGAGGAGAGAATTCCAAACCCCAACTCCTTTTAAATACATAACAGATCAGAGTTACAAACTGATGTCAAGCGTGTGAGCTACAGGGGGCTTCATGCCACCGGCATGCACCTATTCTATTATTATTTTTAAATAATAAGGGCCCTAAGATGCAGGTCGAGGGAGGGGAGATCACAATCACCATCTGTGTTCCTGCGACAGATTCTCCCTTTACCTGGCACTGGGTGAGAAGCTGCTGATCGATTTTTTTTTTTTTTTTAAAGCAGCATCAACATCCTGCAGGGGTAGGGGTGGGGCGAAGAGGCCGAGAGCGAGGGAGGGAGGGAAGGAGGGGACACAGGAAGGAGACCATCTCCTTCCTCGGTGTGCTCTTCCAGAGAGAAAGTGGCCCAGCTGTCTCCTGAGTCTGGAGAAATGGTCCTCCACGGCAGCCAAGGAGACCTTCGGAGGCCGCTCTAAGAGCTCAGGCCTCGGCTTCCCCATTTGAGATGTGAGGCCAAAAATCCTCCTGCCACTTCATATGGGTCCTTGTGAGGTCACGTGAGCACGTGATCATGAGTGTGTGACATGTAGCATGAGCACCAGGTGAGACATGACAGCCCATCTCTGTGTCAGAGAAGAGCTGGCCTTCCAGACTCTCTGGGGGCCCTTTTGGTTCAGCCGAGGGGGGCCTGAGTCTAACCATGAGCGTCTTGAGTAGCCTGAGGTCACCTGCACGGCAGCAGCCTCCCCACCACCTTGCTGTCCCACAGCCATCAGGTCCTGGGTGTCTCCTGTGCCCCCATCCCGCTGATTCAAGAAAGCAAAGCAAAATGGTACCCTGGAGGCTATGGGCAGAGCAGCCTGGGGAGCCAATGGGTTTCCTCCAAATGCACACAGAGATTTCCAGAGTCCCTCAGGATTTCTCCAGACAAACTTAAGGGCAAGAACCTGCCTTTCTCCTCTTTAAAATGCTGAAACTTGGAACCAGGGCTTCGAACAGCAAAGACATTGTATCTAATGCCCTCAGAGAAGGGTCCATCCCATGTCGGAGAGCTAAGACAGAGGGCGACCACCATGCCCCAGGGATGTGTGAGGAGCCCCTAAAACAGGAGGTGGTGCTCCCCAGACACAACTGAGTGTTTTTTTTGTTGTTGTTGTTGTTGTTTTTATTTTTATTTTTTTTATTTCTTTTCGGTGTAACAGAGTTCATAGTTTTAACAACTGAGTGTTTTTATTAAAGATTCTTCTACTTGTAAGAAAGGAAATCACACAGCAAGTTCCCGAGTTTCCTGGAGACCTGATTTACCCCATTTTTCTTCTTAACTGAAGAATTTATTTAGAGGTTCAGGGAGGTCTCTGTGGAGCCGTACAATCCTGGCCTTTTTAAGCAACATCAGAATCCGTGATCTTTTCCCCCAGTTACCTCTGTATCCTCTCATGGGAATGCAGACCCATCAGGGTCCATCCCGAACTGGAGCTCAAGGGATTTCTATTTTCAAAAGGAAGACGAATGAGATGGATTTGAAGGTGTTAAGTGTGGGGAGTCAGGGTTTTTGTTCTGGTTTAGCTCCAAGGAACAACGTGATCACTAGAGTTGTACAGAACAGCGTCTAATCTGAAACCGAGATCTGTTTTCATTTCTTTTCTTTTCTTCTTCTTCTTTTTTTTTTTTTTGAGACCTCATCTACATAAAACAGGGAAAGTAGGTTGCAGACAGCAGTTATCTGGACCAACTCAACAAAGCTGTGTTTTGAAGATTTCCAGTGAGAATCCTTCCACATAACAGTCGTCGTGGTTCCCACCGGGACGCCCCTTCCCATTTTCTCTGTTTGTTCCAGAATAATTACTACCTGAAGAGAAATCTGCCTGAGGTGAAAGTCAGGTGTTCAGTTCAGATAAAATACAGCCAGTCTGCCTGGAAAAGCAAAATGCATTCAGCACTCCTGTGTTGTGGAGGAATTCTGACCCTCAAACACATCAGGAGAGGTGCACATTCAAGACAAGGGCACAATCCTCTAGTGTTCTTGCTGGAATAGTCATCTCACCGACTTCCGTGCACTCAGGGAGGTGGGGCAAACAGATCATCGGCTGAATGGCTCCCCAGCGTAAGCTCACCTACAAGTCTCCTCATCAGGGTGATTCAGACCCTTAGGCAGGGCCAGGTCTTCAAGGAAAGCTTTGCACCCCAAGCGCTCCGAGGATGCCGACTGACTATTCCAGCACCGGAGAAAGCAAGGGCTTGTCTTGCCTTGCCTCGTCCTCATCCGTCACGTGGGGATCACGGCTGGGAATGTAGGTAGTCACCGGAGGGGGTGTTGAATAGTGTCCTGCCCCCCAACCCCCAAATTCAAGTCTACTTGGAGTCTCAGAATGTGAACCTTATTTGGAGAAGGGTTTTTGTAGGGCTGAGTACTGACGAATCCAGAGACGAACTCTTCTCGGATTTAGGGCATGCCTTAAATTCAATAACAGTGTCCTCATGAGAAGAGGAGAGGACCCAGACAGACACAGGGGAGAAGGAGGCGGCAAGACGAGCAAACACGTTTGTGGGAGATCGGAGGGACGATGCCGGAGGCTCCTGGAGAAAGAAGAAGCAAGGAAGCCTCCTCCCCGCGAACCTCTGGAGGGCACGTGGCCCGGCTGATGCCTTGATTTTGTCCCTCTACCCTCCACGATGATGAGAGAATATATTTTTGTTGTTTTAAGATCTAGTTTGTGGCAATTTGTGATGGCAGCCCTGGGAAACGAATATACTCTCTTCATTAGTATAGATAGTAGACGAGTATAATATCTTAATTATGTGCCACTCCCCAAATTCTGAATCTCCAGGTCTCCCTGCAAACCCTTTCCTTCCTGTTGCCTCCAAATTGCCAAGGAAACAGGAAAACCTTTGGCCCCCAGTGGTGGGGAGTGAGGAGTTGCCGCTCACCCAGATGAGGCGGCCGTGTCTTTACGAAATGACTAGAATACAAAGAGCTAAGATGGTAATAGTTGGTGAGAATTCAGCGCTTGACAATGGGTCAGCATGTGCCAGACACAGGCATTTTCAGGCTAACTCCTTGGGAGGTAAGGCTGATCATCAACAATACTTTCACACAAGGGGAACCACGCGGCAAAGGCTAAGTTCCCTGAGCAAGCAGAGCTGGCTTGCATTCCAGGCCCCCAGTGTCTGCGTCCTCAACCACCATCCGGCCACCATCCTGTCTCTCTTCTGCCTCTCCCTCCTTGCTCGAACCCTAACAAGCACCCAAGGGTTGACTCTCGTGACCTTGGGCTTCTCAACAGAGAATATGAAGGTAGAGCACTTAAATAATTGATTTTGATGGAAACAAAACCCCTGCAAACTTATTCATCAATTACTCTATCAGCACAGCAGATAAATGTCATTCTTGTGACGCCAAGGTATTCCATGCGATGAAAAGGTAATCAGTGATGACACATTTCCAGTGTAAGGATCAAGGTTTTTTGTTTGTTTTGTCTTGTTTTTGTTTTTAAAGGCAGCTACTGGGCATTCTTGGGGATTGCTCAAGGTAACAGAGTGAGAGGTTTGCTTAATTGGCTCAGATCTCCTGTTCACTGGAATGCTGCATTGTCTTGTTCCCGGGAGATGCTGTTGGCAGGATGGGGCTGGTCTCGGCCTCTGGTCATGGTGTCTCTGGGGAAAAGACCACTTCGTGGGGGGCAGGGCTGGAAACAGGGACAAATGGGCAGCTCCAAATGCCTTGCTGAGAATACAAAGCTGGTCTTGTTCCTCAGTGGAGGGACTGTTGGTACGGACGGTTCTCAAACACTGGGCATCAGTATTCGTCGGAGAGGTAAAGACTGTCACATCAAGAGAAACAGAAACAGATGTACGCAGACTTCCCGAAGAACCGAAATACTCATGGTTTTGAGGGGGAGCTGCTACCAACAGTGCCTGGGACCTTGTGAGCAAAAACTGACCCCTTCTTCCTCTAACATCCGGTCCTGAAGACGACACGCCAGGAGCTGACTGAGACATGCCCAGATGGGAGTTGTAAGCTGCAAGGGCGTGTGGCTGCCCATTCCTCAAGGCGGACCAACACTGAACCTCCCGGCCTGTGGTGTCAGCAGCCGGCTGACCCACCACTGCAGATCCCCCATGTGTCTCGTCTGGACTTGAGCCTGTAACAGGTAACTAGTAACTGGGCAATCAAACTCCAGAGGAAATGGCCTCTGTCCAGTCCACTGGGAACAGGCCTCTTCTGAAGCCTGCCCACGGAGAGGTGGGGATAATGAAGCTGGTGCACTTGGCCTTTCCCCTGGGAGCCTTCTCTTCTCTCCTTTCTGACCCAGGGCACACAGAGACACTTCTTTGTCAAACCCTACAAGACAGGTATGATTACAGACCCACTCCACGGACAAAGAAACAGGTAAAGAATAGTCCTCGGGATCACCCAGCTAGCAGTGGTGAAGCTGTGATTCTCCCTCAGGCCTCCCTGACCTCAGCAGCCATGCCCTTAAGGTGTCAGCAGACTGCGGCCCGTTACTTGTTTTTGTAAATAAAGTTTTATTGGCACACAGCCAAAGCCATTCCTTTATGTATTGTCTACAACTGCTTTCCTGTTACAGTGACAGTTAAATAGTTGCCACGGACACTGAATGCCCCACAAAGCCCAAGATTTTTCCCACCTAGACCTGTACAGAAAGTTCACTGGCCCCTGCTCGCCATCATAATGACGTTCAATTGATGAAGGGGGCAGGGACCTTGGCAGACAGAGCAGGGGTGGCTGAACCAGGCGGGGAAGGCTAAAGGGCCCTTGTGGATGGAATTACCAGAGACCAGGCCCATCCTCATATCCTTTACTCACCATCTCTGACCTCCAGCATTAGAAGGCACCTTGCCTGGCCAGCAGTAATTTAAGCAGTGACTACAGCTCTTGTACTGGGTGGTTGCAGGTGGGGGCAGGGCTGGCTATCAAACACAAGTTTTCCAACAGATCTGAGTCTTCCGCATTTCAAGTGCCCAAGCACCTAATTGGTAGCTCGACTGTGGCAGGGACGGGCAGGGCTCGGCCTCTGGCAGACCTGGGTTTGAGTCCCCGCTTTCTGGCTCATCAGTTGCGTGAGTCCGGGAAATTTACGAACACCTCCATGCTTTTCTTTTCTTTTTTTTAAGATTTTATTTATTTTTCTTTTATTTTTTTTTTTAAGATTTTATTTATTTATTTGACAGACAGAGATTACAAGAGATTAGGCAAGAGAGGCAGGCAGGGAGAGGGAGGAGGAAGCAGGCTCTCCGCAGAGCAGAGAGCCCGATGTGGGGCTCGATCCCAGGACCCTGGGATCATGACCCGAGCCGAAAGCAGAGGCTTTAACCCACTGAGCCACCCAGGCGCCCCCACCTCCATGCTTTTCACAGCTGAAAATGGGCATGTGTGGCTCTAACAGTATCTGACTCAAGACACTCAATGTCTGACTAGAAATGAGAAAACGCACGGGAAGTGTTCAGCACACGGCTTGGCACAGAGGGAGCCGTGGATAAGTGTGATGACTCACCTCTTCCCTAAGCCCCCCAACCTCCCCCCATCACAGGGGTCCGCTGCACAATAGTGGGGAGAAGGAGGCATCTGTGCTCAGTCCCCGGCAGCTGGGGGTGGCTCAGCAGAGCTCCAGCTTCCAGGCTTTCTCCTTGCCTGGTCCCAGTCCCATTCAAGCAGGCACTAATCGCATTATCAGGATTATCTCCCTGCGGTCTCAGAGCGGCTGCCCTGGGACTCGGGCTTAATTCCGTTTTAATAACAGGTTCTTAAACACATTTGAAAACAAAATTATGATGCCCTTTCATCCCTTCAGTTGGGGGAAAAAAGCCTTCCTAATGTACAGTAATGTGTTGGGTTTTGTGTTGTCTATTGTTTTGTTGTTTGGATTTTTTTTTTTTTTTTGGGGGGGGTTTAAGAATGTGTATTGTTTAGGAGATTGCTGGGGGCAGGGATTCCAGGCTTTTTCCGTTTCGGAATGATTTCCCTGGCAACAAAGGAAACAGCTAGTCTTCCCAGATGCCAGGACCTGCCTTATTTGAAAATTGCCTTTTCGTAGGGCCAATAGGGATCATGATTTCTAAAAGCAGCAAACTCGCTTTAAGATGACATATCCAGTTCAGGGACAGGCTTGGAATGCTTTGTGCATCGTGTACTGATGGAAAACATAACATTTTACTTTCTCAGGCAGGACTAAAGTGGTGGTTTTCTAGAGGTTTCCATTGATTATAAAGGATACAACAGATAGTGCTGCCTGTGGGAAGTAGGAACAAAATAGGGACTCATTGGGCTTAAAGATGAGCAAAGAGGCTAGGTAACTGATGATTTTAATTCCTTTATTTTTCAATGCTTTCCCCCCTTATTAGCCACTACTACCGCCACTCCCCACCACCCCGGGGGCGGGGGGGAGACACCCACTGTGTCCTGGATTGCCTCAAGGCTAAATGACATCTCTTCTCCTTGGTGATCTATAGAACAACCCCTAATTCCACCATTAGTAATACATTCCTTTGACTAGATCTTGCCTTTTCCTAGCAGCCTCCTGTGAAACATGAATATCATCAGAGCAGGTAAAAGTAAAATCTCTTGCCAGTCCCTCAGGATTCCTGTGTGAATTAGGATAACTCCGGGATTACCCGGGGGTTACCTGGAGTGCCCTGAGATAGTATGGAGTACATGGACCTGGCAGAGGGGGTTTGCTATAGGAGAAGGAATGTGGGGACACAGTGGCCTAAGCAACATATTTGTGGGCAACCTTCCACTGCAGAGATTCTAGACCTGATTCTAAACCTTAGGAAGCCAAAGTCTCTGACCCAATGTGCAAAATGTCATTAGATTTGTATTTTTCTTGAGTTTACAGTTTCTATCAAATTCTCAAAGAACTTTGAGCTACAAAGATTATAAATAATCACAAGAATCGGCATTTACTGAAGTTGTTCCAGGTGCTGGGCACGGTACTTTCTTTACGTACATCAGTTCTTCTTTTCCTCCCCCAACAATGAGCAAAGTCATCGCTTTGCTCCCTTTTCACAGATGGAGAAACCGAGGTTTGGACTTGGTCAAGCAGTAGAGAACGATGATGGTAAAAATGTCAGCTCACATTTATTTACTTACTATGCACTGGGGCCATATTTAAATATTATCTCACAGTCTCGTCCGTGAAGCACGGAGAATTTTAAAAACTCACCCACGGCCACAGAGCTGAGAAGTGGCAGCTTCCACTCCAGCCCTCTCTGGAGTTTGTAGGTACCTGGATCTCACTCTTGAGCTCTGCTTCTGAAATTCCTCCTTCGGGTCCCCCCGCAGTCCGCTCCCACCCAGTTTCACACGGGTCTCAAAAAAATCCTCCCGGGGCAGGTGCTTTGCCCTAGGATGCTGGCTTTTAAGGTCCTCACAATCAGGTGGAAGAAGGGAAAGCAGTCCAGGAGCTGGGGAGCTGCCAGGACAGAGGATGGAGGGAGCCTCACAGGCTTGGCTAGGGCCTGAGGACACAGCATCAGACTGTTCTCGAGGCTGTTTCATCAGGGATCGGGAGAGGTCTGGTCCCTGACTCGGGATGCCCGAGACTCAGCCTGCAAGCCACGATCTCCAGTGTGCGGGCCTGGCAAACCCCGCCCTCTTGGAGTACCTACGGGGAGAGGTACTTCCTAAACCTTGGGGTGGGGGTACAGCATAGGGGACAACTGCCACCTTCTGCTTTTCACCGGACAGGGTCTCTCTAACAGCTAGAGGAAATCTCTTGGAGCTCAGTCTCCCTCACCTGTAAACTGGTGAGAGCAGCAGTGCTTTGTGCTGTTTTGAGGGTTCAAGAAGAGACGGAGATTAAGCGGCCCGTCTGTAAGTGGTACATCTTGGGTGACAACTGTGGGTATTACCATTCAGAGGTCCCCTGAGCTCTCTCTGTGTGGCATGTCCAGCCACCAACACCCTCTGAGCTGGGTGGACCAGCGTGGTGGATTCCCTGACCCCGAGGGTTTCCCCAGGATGAACATCAGTGCTCCCACCAGGAAAATCTCGGGCCAAGTGGGATGGGTTGGTCCCGCTGCTCTGAGCAGGCAGAGCTCTCTCCCAGCCTGGAGACCCTGGGGGGGTTTGCTCCCTGCCTCCAGGCCCTTACCAGCCTGCGGGTCCAGGAAGCTGAATGATTCTCGGAAATGAACAGAAAGGTAAGGGACTTTCCCTTTCTGCAAAACAGCTCTGTATCAGAGCTACGGAAATGTCACAGTTTCCCCATCAAGTGGAGAAGCAGACTGTTCTAGTCTCTATCTGTCTGGGCAGCTGAGCCTGCTGGTAATGGAGCGGAATCCAAGCACTCACCCGAGAAGGCGCTGCAAGCGTCCAGTGATTTAAGCCACCTCTGTTAAACTCAAACAAACAAAAACCTATAAAGAGGGATTTCACTAATTCACTCTAATGACCAAGAGACCCATCTAAATACGCTACATTATCCAGGGGATGAGAAAAATAATTAAAAAACCAAAGAGCTGGGAGGCATATAAATTCACTTTATTGAGCCTGCCAAGTACTTGCCCAGCAAGTTACGCTATAACTCAGGGCCCAGAGTACTTGGATACGGTCCTCTGTGGATGGGCAAGCCCCAAGCAGAGAACCCAGAAGGAGCCGCACAGACGTCCCTAAGTGTCCCCAGCCTCTCCCTGCTCTGCTTTCTCTGCTGCAGGGAGAAACCAGAGGTAGGGAGTGGACATCTTCGCCAGAGCCCAGACGAGTGGTTTTCAAAGTGTGGCCCCTGGGCCAGCAGCAGCAACAGCACACAGGACCCTGTAAGGAAGGCAAATTCTTGTGCCCCCAGACTGATGCCTGGGGAAACTCTGGCCCAGGGACCCAGCATTCTATTTTAACAGGCCCTCCAGGGGGTTCTCAGGCTCAAGTTTGAGACCCACCTGCCCGGACCAGTTAAGCTTGATCTTGGCTTGATCTTGGTTCTGCTAAGGTAACAGGCGCTGCCCTCACTGCAGACCACCACAGACCTGGGCGGAGGCTGGCCTCCCTGGCCCCGGGGACGCACGGCGGCATGGGAGGCCCCGGAGCACAGGGTCTGTTCTTCCAGGCCCTTCCCAGCTGACGGGCGGGCCAGCGCGTGTGCCTGTGGGAGCTGCTAGCATTCCCAGTCTCTCAAGGCGTTTCTGTACACGCTAACCAAGGGGGTGACCTAGGCCTTGACGGGACAAACTCCGCGGGCCCAGAAGCAGCAGAGAGCCACAGAATGGCCTCTGTCCAGGGGAGAGGGGATCAGGTGCTTGTCCCGGGGGTGGGGAGGACAGGGACACTGAGAGATGCCTTTTCTCGGCTCCTTCTGGGCTCTCTGCCTAGGGCTGATGCAGGCACTAAGAGGCCACAGCAAAGAACTCATGGCACTGACTTAGGCCGCAGCTCGCTGGACAAGTCCTCTGTGGGGCGTGTCTGGAAGCATTTGGGTTGGCACACCTAGGGATGAGGGTGATGCTATTGGCCTCTGTGGGCAGAGGCCAGGGATGCTGCTAAAAATCCTACGGTGCAGGGGAGAGCCCCACAGCAAATAACAGCCCAGCTCCAAATGTTAATCACCCGAAGGGCAAGAAAGAGACTTAGGTGAGGTATTCACGCTTGACCAGTGTTTACTGAGCATCTACTGTCTCCCAGGCACCATATTGGTTATCAGAAGCCTTCATCCATTTAATCCTGAAAGTGGATGTCAAAACTCCATGGGATGCAGCCCACAGATATGTTGTTGGCCTAATAAGCAGGGCTTTTTGTTATATGGGTTTTTTTTTTTTAATAAACATTGAATTAGTTGTTAACATTTGAAACTAAGGAGACTTCCTAGAAAGTCTAGGTTCCTAACTTTTCCTGAAAAATCAAAAGGATCTGGCCCCTCTGGGCCTGTATTCTTAGACGGACAGTTGACTGGAGCCACCTGCCTATTTTAGCTGCTCTGAAGCTCGCCACAGTCCCTGACACTCCCCAGGGAGCTGTATCAGCTGCCAGTTGTCACTGTTCTTGTCACCTCACCTGGCACCTGCAGGTGGACAAACTTGTTACCTCTGCCTCAGAGCTTCACCTACATTCAAGGTTCCAACCTCTGCCCACGACTGATAAGTCTCACACATGCATCACACATGTGACCTTTTTGTTCACTCAACATCTTTCCCCCTATTTCCAGTTACCACTAGACCTTTCCAGAAAAGAATCTTCTTATAAAGCCATGAATGGACTCACTGCTGAACCTCCAAGGGAGGTTATGTGGGGAGAAGTGATGGGAATACCCATGACCTCATCGGTAGCATCAACACAGTTTCCCTGTTTACTTGTCAATTTCCCCTGTAAGACTGGGAATTCCATGTGGCCTAGTACCCTGTTAGCTATCTGTAAGTCGGCAGAATTTCTCAACCCTGGCATTATTATGTTCGGGCCTGATAATTCTCTGTTGCTGGAGGTTGTTCCATGCGCCATGCATGTCCAGCAGCATCCGTGAGTTCTACTCACTAGATGCCTGTGGCACCTCCTCACTCCCCAGTGTGACAACTAAAAATGTCTCCAGACATTGCCCCAGGAAGGCAAAATTGCCCCCACTTAAAAATCAATAAACTGATGCATGGCCTGGAGCATAGACAGCAATGATGTCTATGATGTTTCCTGGATGGATGGGTGGATGGATGGATGGTTGGATGGGTGGGTGGATGGATGGATGGATGGACGAATGAATGAATGAACGGGTGGGTTGGAATGGATGGACAGGTGAGTAAATGGATGGTTGGGTACATAGATGGATGGATGGGTGGGTGGGTAGGTGGGTGGATGGGTGGGTGGACAGATGGATGGACAGGTGGGTAGATGAATGAGTGGGTAGATGGGTGGGTGGATGGACCAGAAAATAAACATATGATAGAAAGACTAAGGAGCAGGAAGAAGAAGGTAGAAAAACTCAAGGCACAACCAGATGAAACATAACAAAGAGTGAAGCTAATACGATGGCTCTGAAATGCAATTTTAAACGGGAGTAAATTGGGCTGAAATGACACACAACTTCTTTTTTTATTAATTAATTAATTTTTTAAAAAAGATTTTATTTATTTATTTGACAGACAGAGATTACAAGTAAGCAAGAGAGGCAGGCAGGGAGAGAGAGGAGGAAGCAGGCTCTCTGCAGAGCAGAGAGCCCAATGCGGGGCTCGATCCCAGGACCCTGGGTCATGACCTGAGCCGAAGGCAGAGGCTTTAACCCACTGAGCCACCTAGGTGCCCCTGCCACACAACTTCTTAGAGCTGCTGCTAGTTATTTAAAGTACAGAAACCTTGGAATAGATGAAACAGGGTCAAAATTACATGGTCAGGGTAAGTCCTTGCACACATAAAGATGCAGCTCCCCAAACAGAATTTGTTTTCTACTGTTTAGTTTATTTCACTTTTGATGTGGTCCTTCATTTCAGTACCAAAATGTCTCGTTCTGTAGGAATTAATTTAAAGCAAATGATGGCAAAGTTCGAGAAACTACAGAGTGGTGAAGGATTTTCCTCTAAGAGGGACTATTTCCGTCTCGAAAGCATCTCATGGGATCACCAGTGTCATCCGAGCTACCCCTATTCCAGACAAAGATGTGGAAAAGGTGAGTAGGGGGCTCTGGATTCAGGCTCATGGGCCTTATGATCAGGACCGAGTAAGACACATCACCCAACCATCAAACGTCAGGAGCTACATTCTGAATAGTCTTTTTCTCCTAATGCTGGAGTTCAAATGGTTCATTTAGACCCTGCAATTATCCTCTTGGGAAAAAAAGCCCCAATCAAAATTTTGGGAAATAAATCCAATCAAGTGAATGTTGTTCTTTTCAATGATGCTTTTACAGAACAACACTCATCACTGAGTTAATGGTTTTGGGCTAGCTGATTCCTGCCTGTTGGTGGAAGCATTCGTAATTCCAGAGGTTCAAGGGGAGATGAATTTTGCCCGTTCGGGAGTCTCACAATCCCCCCCACCATCCATCTGTTTGATAGAAAAGCTTAGAAGGAGAGAGGCTGATTTCTCACTTAACCATGCACTGACCCTCTGGTCCCCATTCATTAATAGGGAAGACAACGATGCAAGTTAAAGAAAATCTCCCCAGTCATTGCTAGGAAACTGACAAGATGCTCAGGTGTACAGAGAGCTCCCCCACATCCAGAAATAAAGGCAGGCTAGCTCTTCCTGCCACTAAAGCAAGTCCAAATATTTCTTCCAAACAATGCAGCTAGTGAGAACAACAATCGACAATAGCTTCTTTCCCAAAGTTCACAAAGCCCAACACAGCCAGTGGACCACGAGATGAGGAACACCAGGAAGGGTTTCAGCTCTAATTACGATCAAGCCCAATTTGGTCATTTAAAGAGCAAACGGTTCTAACGACGCTCTTGGTTTTAAAATGTGTTGAGTGGCCTTTCTCTGAATTAGAAATTCGGGTAGTTTTAGGAAAATCACCTGACCTGCAGACCGGTACGCACAGGTAGCATTTGGAGACTGGAGGTTTGACTGATTCCCTGAACCACTTGTTCCTGATCTGGTGCGCCATGGGCCCCAAGAGAGGAGAAGGAGGCCTTGGTGTGGTTTATGTGGTCCCAACGCTCACTCATGCACCAAACAGTCCTTCTGCATGGCCGCAAAATTTTCAACTCTATGAAGACGCTGCTGATTAATAAAGTACAAATTTATTTTAAACATGACTGAATTCACAGTCTCTGTGTTATCAGTCAAAAGATGTTCGAGGTAGAGCTAGGTCTCAGGGGATGGGAAGCGTTTTGATTTTGAGTTGGTTTTCATATACAATGATAGGAAGAACTTCTGTTGACTTTTGGTCCCATTGTAATTCTTTAATACACATTTGATTTAATGTTTCCTTGTACTTTTTTTTTACTTTACAATTAACTTTTATTTACAATTAACTTTTATTATAATTAGCAATTAACTTAATTAAATTTTTATTAAAAAAAACTCAACAGAGTTTTTTTTTTTTAAGATTTTATTTATTTGACAGACAGAGATCACAAGCAGGCAGAGAGGCAGGCAGAGAGAGAGGAAGCAGGCTCCCTGCTGAGCAGAGAGCCCGATGCGGGGCTGGGATCATGATCCTGGGATCATGATCTGAGCCGAAGGCAGAGACTTAACCCACTGAGCCACCTAGGCGCCCCTCCTTGTACTTTTTAATATGTATTTGGTATAATGTTATATGACTGTGGACATCTCACAAAACCTGTTGTTTTACTCTCCCCCCCCCCTCAGTAATTTGTCTTCATCACTTACTTGTCGAGTGACCCTGGAAAAGTCACTAAACCTTTCCAGACTTCAGCTTCCTTATCAATAAAAGAGAGGTGACAGCACCTAGCCTCCCGAGAGTTGAGAGGATTAAGCAGCGTAAGATGTAGGTACCTAGCTCTGTGCTGGGCACACAGTGGGTTTTCCTGCAAATGGCATCCCCCTTATGTTTATCCTTTTTTCTTTAATGTCATTGCACCAGCTCCCAATCCCTTAAAATGTGTAAATGAGGGACGCCTGGGTGGCTCAGTTGGTTGGACGACTGACTTCGGCTCAGGTCATTATCTCGGAGTCCCGGGATCGAGTCCCGCATTGGGCTCCCAGCTCCACGGGGAGTCTGCTTCTCCCTCTGACCTTCTCCCCGCTCATGTTCTCTCTCACTGCCTCTCTCAAATAAATAAATAAAATCTTTTAAAAAAATGTGTAAATGAAAAGCAATCAGACACGAAATGTTTTTGGATTTCATGGGATCATGATGATGATTAGAATCAAATCAGGTCCGAGTGGGATTTCTGGCTTTTCTATCTCAGTTCATCCTTGTTCATGCTGTATCTTTTATTTTCCTAAATCTGAGCTAAAAGCCACCCACTGAGAAGCATTCCTAATTAACAGGCTTCATTAGTTGCCTTTAGGATTGGTCTGTGTTAAAGCAGCTACTTACTAGGACAGTGTTTCTACAATGTGCCAGCAGGCAGACCTGAAGACTTTCCTTGGGCTTCACGTGTTTATAAACATACTTCATCACAGTAATGGGCAAAATGTGAACCTGGCCTATGGCAATGGACTAATCAGGCTCTGGGACAGAATGTGAACCACTTCCTCAAGATCAAGGACTTTACAGAACACTACTTCGGTTTAAATCCCAGCTCTGCCAGTTACTTACTTGCCGTGTGACCTTGGACAAATCATTTAACCTCCCTGTACTTCAGTTCCCCATCTATAAAGTTGGAAAAACAATGGTACCTTCCTCCACTCTTAAATGTACAGAATTTAAGGCTGGGTGTGGCATAAAGTAAGTGCCCTATCAGTGGTCTGAAGATTAGGTCTTCTGGAGGGGTATAAATCAGAGATTGGGGAGCTCCTTGTCCAACAGCCTTGGGAGTGGGGCAAACCTTTATCTGGCCGAAGAACTCAGGGCCTGACCACGGTCAGAGACATAAAGTGCCGCCCGCTCCAGTGTAACTGATCTCTGTGCTCAGACCCAATGGCTAACAAGCTGGGGCATACTTCCCTGTTCCCAGCGGTTTGGGAAACTGTCCTGGAAAATTTAAATATGCGGACAGAATGGATGTGTGCATTCAAATTTCTTTGCCCCCAACCTAAAAGAACTGAGTGCAGCAAGCTGCCTGTTTTTAATGTGATGAGATGAACGGAGCTGTCTAACTCAGGACAGAATGGCCTCATGCCCAAAAGACTCGAGTGACTTTAGCCATTTGTAACTCACCCAGGGGCCAGACTAGTTCCTGGTGGGACAGGACCTAAGGCATGCACTTTATATGACCAAATGTTATTATTTTTCCACTTGTACAACAATGACTCCCATCCCCTTCGCCCTGTAAATATCCATGGTAGGAAAAACTCTCCAAATCGAGGGTTCCATCCTCGTGTTTAATGGTGGGTTGGGAATTACAT
Organism: Mellivora capensis; assembly: GCA_004024625.1. NCBI lineage: Eukaryota > Metazoa > Chordata > Mammalia > Carnivora > Mustelidae > Mellivora > Mellivora capensis. Next base: position 26,122 of record PISX010021313.1, read on the forward strand.
CTCTGCAGGGGTCAGACCCGGCACCTCCTTCTTAGAACTCCAAGGGCAACGTCCAGCCTGGTCTTTCAGCAATTCTAGTCTCCCCTCCAAAAACCTCATCCAAGATGTGTGCTGGTGGGGGGTGACAGGGCAAGCTGGTTTTTCTTGGGATCAACTAAGATCTGACACCTGGCCATTAGGCAAGTTAAATGAACCCGTGGGTATCTAATCAAAGAATCCAAGCTCACTAAGTGTCATTACTAAACTGTCTACGTTTCTCATTTAGTCTCCAAATAAGATTTCTTTGAAACATGTTTTCCATTATAAATTAGTAATAGCACATTCCCAGCATGAAAAGCTTAAAAAATACAAGAAAGTTGATGGAAAGAAAATGACCTCTAGTCCCAAACCCAGAGTAAACTCCTGCCAATATTTTGCTGTACTTCCTTCTAGCCTATTTTGCGAGGCATAATTTACTCTCCCTCAAGTTTTAGTAAGATATAATGTTGTGAGATATAATACATATAGTATAATACATTGTATTTGTTTTAGGTATACAACATAACTATTTGATATATGTATATATCACAAAATGATCACTGCAGTGTTTAGCTAACATCCATCACCTTCCACAGTTACAATTTTTGTTCTTGTGATGAAGCTTTAAGATCTAACCTCTTAACAACTTTGAAATATACAACACACTATTGTTAACTACAGGGGCCATGCTGTCCATGACATCCCCAGGACCTACTTATCTTATAACCAGGAGTATATACCATCTGACCACCTTCACCTATTTCCCTTGGGGAACCCCTGTTTCTGACAACCACCACTCTGTTCAGTTTTGGTATTTTTAGATTCCTCAAATACGTGAGATCATACGTATCTGCTCTCTCCTTCTGACTTATTTCACTTAGCATAATGGCCTCAAGGTCCATCTCTGTAGTCACAAATAGATCTCCTTCTTTTGCATGGCTGAATAATATTCCACTGCAAATAAATAGCACCTTTCCTTTATCCATTCACCCATCCATTGATGCTTGTGCTGTTTCCATGTCTCGGTTGTAATGAATAATGCTACAATGAACACGGGAGTGCAGATACCTCTTCAAGAGAGTGACTTTGTTTCCTTTGGATATATGCCCAGGAAGGAAATTGCTGGATCGTAGGGTACTCCTGTTTCTAATTTTTTGAAGCATCTCCATACTGTTTCCTACAGGACTGCACCAACTTAAATCGCCAAGTTCTCGGTTGTGATCTTTACAAAAATGTGATCATTCCGTCCATGAACTTCATACCAGCTCTCGTCACTGGGACTTCCTGCCTGTCCGTGTTCTCTGTGCTGCTGTGGTTTGGGTCACAATGCAACTATTCCCATGGAAAAGCTCCACCCTGACTGAGAGCAGTGAAGGGGAGAAGGAACCCATTCTCATCTTGGGTGGATAGTTGGGGCAGCAGAAGACTGCAAGAGGCCAGCTGGGAAGGAAGGACCCATGAAAACCAGGAGGAGGTAGGAAGCCAATGGAGGTTGAGGGTGGGGGTTGTGACAACAATGAACTTCCTCCCCTGCTCCCTCAAAGGGAGCCTGTAGAGTTGACCTTCAGAGGATTGGAGCGGGGGAAGAAGTCACACCCAGGACAGACATAGCCCGCGGGCCCCTTTTTTTCCATCTGAATTTAAGGCAGCATTTATACATCAGGACAAAGCAAACAAAGGCTTGGGTTTGTAGCCCCTCTAGAGAACACGTAAGATTTGACACTACCAGGCCAATTCCCACAGGACAACAACTCCATAGAAGTGAGAAAGCACGTCAGTCTTTAGACCAGGCATGCTCTAACTGGTTCCTTGTGGTTTCCACCCGGCTCGTTCCATTAGTGACTTGCCAGCCCAGGGTCTGCGAGCAGTGGCGTGTGTCACCCTGTGTCCTAAGGTTAACTCTGATTCTCTGATCTTTCCTGATTGTAAGATAGCTCAGTAAATGCCACTGCTGGTCCCTAAGTTAAAGATGGAAGTGGACCAGTCCGTTTCCAGCTCAACCTCCTAAGCCACTTTTGGAATAAGTAAAGCCCTTTTAAAAGAAAGACTCGGATGATTCCATGATCTTTATCCTGGGCTGGGGAGTGTATGAAACAGGAAATGAGGCAGGGCAGCAAAGGTGGTCTAGCGTGATGGAAGGCATGTGGACTTGGCTTTCTTTTCATTACTTTTACATAATTTTGCAATTGGCCGCGGGCTGTTTTGATCATTATTTTTTCATGCAACAGGAAAAACTGTGCCCCGGGGTATGATTATTAAAATATGTTACTCTTCTATATTTAAATAGTGAAATGGCTTTCCTGAGCTTTAAAATGAGCCAAGGGAAATACCTATGGCTTAAGATGTAACTAAAACGTAGGCTTCGCCCTCCACCACTCGGCACTGATCACTGTCCAGGACTCAGTCTTCCTCTGCCAGGTAATGGATATGGGGACAAAGTGGCGATGACACGGGTGTGGAGAGAGGGTACAGGGAAGTCAGGGACCTGTGGTGGACAGCTGCCCCAGACTGCAAGAAGTGAAGTCAGCAGACAGCCTCACACACCCCGGGGTCCTGTCCTCAGGGGTATCTCGCTACAACTTGCTAGTTCTCCGGCACCTGTTGCATAACCGGGAATGGAGACACAGTGCAGTAACAGGGTCTCTCAGAAAGGGAACAACCAACAGGAGGTTATTTGTTTTAAGTAACGGAAACACACGCAGACTCACTCAGGAGTTCTCAACCAGGGGCAACTGTGTCCCCCCATGGATATTCAACGCTGTCCGGAGACATTTTGGTGTCAGAGTGGGGATGGGGGACACTACTGGCATCTAGGGTAGGTGCCAGGGATGCTGTGAATATCCTACCGCGCACACAGATCAGCCCGCCCAACAGAAGAATTATCTGGCTCTAAATGGCAACACACTAGGATTTGAGAAACCCTGTCCTACGCCAATGCAGGGAATGTGCTAGAAGGTGAGGCACAGATTGCCACTGACCACCACTCCCCTCCAACCCATACCTCCTGTCCACTAGAGTAATAACACTGCTTGCAATAAAGTTGACTTTGGGGGGCGGTGGAATTCTAGAATGTAACCAGCACCACAATCAGGATATACAACAGTTACATCACCCCCCCACCCCCCAAAAAACCTCCCTAAGACTGTCCCTTTGTAGTGGCACCCTCCCCAGTCCCAACTTGTGGTCACCAGGAATCTACCCTCAGTCTCTAGTTGTGTCTTGTGGAGGATATCCTATAAACAGAACTTGAAAGTAGGCAGGTATGTTCCCTTCCACTCAGCATAATGCCTTGGAGATCTGCCCGAGTCCTTTCCTCTATCAGTTGCTCATTCCTTTGGACGACCCAGCAGTTCTCCATTGAATGGGTGTACTACTGTCTGTTTTCCCATTCATCTGTAGAAGGGTGGCTTCCCCTATGGGGCTATGAGGAGGAGAGCTGCCAGAAACACTCGTGTGCAGGTTTCCATGCAGACATAAGTCTCTGTTTCTCTAGAATAAATACCCAGGGGTGCGACTGTTGGGTTATACAGTAGCTACAGGTTTGAGAAATCGATTTCTAGACTGGTCGTACCATCTTACACTCTCCTAAGAGGGCCAGTTGCTGTCCAGACTCGCTGGCATGTTGGTCTGGTCCCCCTCTTTGATGTCCACTATTCTAACAGGTGTGGAGTGGGATCTCATGGTGGTTTTATTTTGCATTTCCTGAACAGCTAACGAGGTGGGACTTCATTTTGTGGGCTTCCCGGCCATCTCTCTATTCTCTTTGACCAAGTGTCCATTTAAGCTTTTGTCCATTTAAAAAAAAAATGATTGTTGTTTTTTTAGTGTGGCTCAGTCGGTTGGGCAGCCAACAATTGGTTTCAGCTCAGGTCATGATCTCAGTGTCCTGAGATCGAGCCCCACAGTGGGTTCCATGCTCAGCAGGGAATCTGCTAGAGGTTCTCTCTCCCTCTGCCCCTTCCCCCTCCCCTATGCTCAAGTGCACTCTCTCTCTTTCTCAAATAAATAAACAGATCTTTAAAAAAAATTAAAAATGGGTGATTTTCTTACTGCTGAGTTTGGAGGATTCAGATACATCCAGGGTCCAAGTCCTTGGTGTGACCACAACTCTTTCTTCCAGTCTGTAGCTTGTTGCTTCATTCTCCTCATCAGTGTCTCTCACAGAGGAAACAGTTTTAATTTTGATAACATCCAATTTACCAATTTTGTCTTTTATGGACTGTGCTTTTGCTGTCACGTCCAAGTGTAAGTAACCTTTCCAGTGGCTCATGGCCACACCCAACTTTGCTTGTCAATGAGGTGGCCATGTGACCAAGTTAACAGAATGGTCAACAGAATGTGAATGAGGGGGCACATTCCAGCAACCCTCCCTGAATGTCAGTGGGTACACTTGGTCTGCTCCTTCCTCTTGCCTCTCCGGTCTGGCTTCTGGGAGCTGAGTTGGGACAGTTGGAGCACCATCTTGGCTCTCGAGGTTGGGGACCACGGTGCATGGATGGGACAGTGAGAAGCTGAAAGACATTAGATGCTTGAGTCCTTTGAGGAGTGGAGCCCTCACGCTGGTCCTAGATGGCTCACATCTCACTTTTATGGGAAAGAACAATAACATTGCTTTTTATCTGGGCTACTGTTATTTCAGATTTTCTGCCATCGTTGGCCAAATCTAGACCAGCCGGGTACGGCAAGACACAGGGGGATGTTCACGTAACTGATTCACCTAAGTGTGGGTTGTGTGGAGCTACAATGGCCATCTGGAGTTTTCACCTGCCCACCATACTTCCTTATTTTGGTAGGTTAGTATTAATTATCTGTGTATTCCTCCTGCTTCTGGTATTACCACTGCAAATCATGTGGTTTAATATGGGCTGACTCTATTTCTTAGCGCCACGCTCCAAGCCTGGCCAATCAGATTCATAATGGAATTGATTCAGTGATGGGCAAATGACTCAGGAATTCTGTAGCAACCACTAGGAATAAGGTCCTATGATTCATCTGGGGACTATGAGTTCACAGTCACCTGTGGCCAGTCTGCCACGAAAGAGAGAGCCTTCCTGAGAGTACAGTCAGATCAGAGAAAAGAACAGCCAAGCGATGGATGAAAACATGCTGACTAAAGCACCGAGACTCAGAGCAGGGGCCTGGGAGCTCAGTAAGCCTTTCTAAGCAAAGAGGCATTTAGTCTGTGACCTGAAGCAAGAATAAGAGTGAATATGGTAAAGGGGATGGAGATGAAGATAAGGAGAATGAGAGTAAGGAGTTATCCAGGCAGAGCAAACAGCATGTGCAAAGGCCTGGGGGCAACATGACCACCATGTCGGAGCACAGGCTGCTGACTTTCCATTTGGGCTGAGCTTTGCAGCGAAAGGGTAGGATCCTTACCAATTTGCAGCTCTTGGGGTTCTTGCCAAGAAAACCGCAAAGTACCAGATGCACACTTCTGGAAAGTATCAAGACAAGAAGTTATTAATTACCCAGGGAGCTGCTATGTAAACCCAGCAGAGAAACCAAGTGTCTCAGGGTGCCCGGGGGGTTCAGTCAGTGAAGCACCTGACTCTTGGTTTTGGCTCAGGGCATGATCTCAACCCCCACATCAGGCTCTGCACTCAGCATGAAATCTGCTTGAGATTCTCTCTCCCTCTGCCCCTCCCACTTGTGCTCTCTCTAAAATAAATAAAAATCTTAAAAAGAAAAGAAAAGAAGTGTGTCTGTGCCATGCCTACGCCCTGGGATTGCCTACACTTAGAGAGTGTTTGTCAGCACACATTGTTCTGGACCCCTTGCCCCAGCACCTGTGCCAGCAGGGGAGGCCATGGGCATTGAAGAGCCCTTTAATGGAATGATAAAAGTCCCAACCCGTTGCCTCCCCCACAGAAACAGGACAGAGGCTTATTCTACCTGCAAGGGAACACCCAGCACTGGAGCGTATCCCAGCAGGTCCCAGACGGTTGAAACCTGGACATACAAATTAGGCAGCTCATTAGACCATAATTTTGTCAAGCAGCATCTAATACAGGGAATAATTTGGGGCTTTGTTATCTAACATATAAAGGGGAATTTTTAAAACTTAGCTAACAGCAGGTTGGGTTTTTAAAAATATAAAAATATTAAAAATATTACTGTTTCAGGCCTAACAAACTGAGAGCATTTCATTCCTGGCTTTCCAGATTCCAGGCAATGCCTGTGGCTCCTCCTTCCACCTCCACCGGAGGTGGTTAGCAACCACACAAGTTACAGAAAGAAGTCCCCACCTTCTCTTTGCCCTCCAGGGGACGGGGGCGTGGGGGTGGGCAGGGAGTTACAAGTTCCAGAAGCCCAGTAAGATTCTCTGAAGCAGATCTATGGAATGGGGCAGCCTTCGGAACATGAGCCTCGCCTCCCTGTCCTGGATGGCTAAACAGATCACGGGAGTTGGGGCTGAGTATCTAGTAACCGTAGGGACTGGCCAACTCCTGTTCCTCAGTGGGCCTCCCCTCCATGCTGCATAAGGGATCAGCACAGGAGAAATAAGCCAGACTTGCAAAAAGGCTCAGGGGTTTGCTGACTCCTGGCAAGAGTAGAGATCAGGGAGAAAGCCTCTCTGCTCCTTGCCTGGGCCATTTAAGATTTGTTCACCCCGAAATGGCCTCTACCCCACAGGGCATTTATACCATCCCAAATAGGCCCATAGCCATGGTTCCCAACATCCCTATGGGGACAATTTCCAGACATCGAGCTCCGGGGGGGGGGGGGACATTTGACCACTAAAAGTGTTGATGGTCAACATTAATTTTTAATGTTTCAGAAAACCATTAAGCTGGTTTGTATTATGCATCACATTTTTACAGCTGGTCATTTCATTTCCAGCTTGGAAATTGGCTGGAGAAATCTCAGTGGGGGTATTTACTAGTTTCCCCGCCTGAGTCAGGGTTTAAAGGAGAGGCCCAAGCAGGAGTCTCCTTGTCTTGCTCCATGGTATCTGCAGGAGCCCCCTGGGAGATCACGACCCTGACCGAGTACAATAGCCTATTGGGTCCCTGAGATGGTGTTTGTCCCCCCCCCCTTCTAGGCAGAGGGACCACACAGAGGACAGCCTGGGGAAAAAGCCAAGAGGTGCGCTTGTATAGCAGCCCTACGTGACACTGGGCAGGTAGCCAGGAGAGGCTCTGAGGAGGACAAGAAGATACACCCAAGGGCCTTCACTGAGAAGTAACAAGAAGACTGACTTCCAGCCGACAGTGAACTGGGAGGAATGGGGTGGGGAGGAGTGGGGGGGGCGGGGGCTCGCAAAGTATGGAAGGCAAGAAGCAGGGTGGCCCGTGGGGACGTTGATGCTGTCTACACAGATGACAGATGATGGCAGCCTGAACTGGGTGAGTGGCCACATGGATGGAGAAGTAGAAGGACCCAAGACCCATTCAAGAGCGACATTCGACCCTGTCTTTGGAGGGTAGACCCGTCTCCCTGTGGACTCTCCACAAACACACAATTGTTTTCTACTATGGGCAGAGTATCTCAATAAGCCAACCTTAACACAACCACATGCACGTGCACACACACACAGTGAGTGAAAGAATGTCCCTCCAAAACTCATGGCCATCAGGAACCTCAGAATGTGACCTTATTTTGAAATAGTGTCTTTGCAGATACAATCAGTTGAGATGACAGCCCGAAATCTAAAATGACTGGCGCCCTTTGAAGAAGAGAAACAGACCCACAGAGACACAGACACACAGTGAGGGTGCCACGTGGAAATAAAGGCAGGGACAGGGA
>PISX010021314.1:0-33881 GCA_004024625.1 Mellivora capensis
TAAATAAATAAATAAATTGATCATTTAAATCTTGAAAATGGTATTAAGAGCAATTCTTATTGTCCAGAGAACCAAATATTGGAAACTCAAAATCTATGGATAAATTGGAGAACAAATCTATGTGTTTAACTATATAGAAGTATTGGGGTGGACATGATATGAATAAGGAAGTGGCCAAAGAGATATATTTCTAAAGTGCTACAAAGACAGAATGTAAAGATTCTCCCTGATGCATATTCAATGTTTGTACCAGGCAGAGAATAAAGGAAGAATGTCAGTGTCGACCCCAAGACTGTGAAGAGGGCTACTATGTAAAGCAAACGCTGAAACAAAATCACCCCAGAAAGTAAGAGTTAAACCTGGTTCTCAGCACCTGTCATCCCACACTTTCCAGTGACTGACAAGTGGAACTGACAGGCCAGAAGTAGGGAAGACAAGGGATCTGAAGCCATAAAATCAATCATCTCTCGCTATCCACACCTTTCTATGGCACAGTACCTCCAGGACCATCTTGAGGAGAGCAAAAGTTTGGGAGATGTATATAGTCAGGGTCTGAAAGAGTTTGGGAATCAAATCAAGGTTCTTAAGGCTACTAGCCTACTGTAACTGAAATGGATAAACCCTTTGCCTAACATTCCTCACTGAAATCAACTATCAAAGCAACCATTGCTTCCATTGTCACTGGAGAATGGCTGCTACAGGGAACCCATGAATATGTAAGCTTTATAGTAAAGCTTACTACCCAGCTTTAAAGTTTACTGCATGACCTTGAGCAACTTCCTTAAGCTCCTGAGCCTTGATTAACTCAACAGTAAAATAAGGATCATTTCATCTCCCTTTAAGAATTGTTCGTGATTGTAAAAGACATAAATAAAATGTCTGACATGGTTCAAGACACAAAGTAAAGAATATGCTCAAAAGACACCATTTATTTCTCTATAACCTTTCTCTCTAATTCTAGGCATGCTGTGTGTGCCTCTGCTTATTTCCTTTCACCTTGCAACACAATTGGTCACTTACTGTCATTCTCACCCACTAGAATGTAGCCCCTTAGAGGGAAGAGACCCTGGTTAATTCATTTCTACAGCTCTCCTGTAGTTCCAGGATACCAACTGTCCCAGCACTGGTGCCAACTAAATGCTTATAAAATGAATCAATGAATGTAAAGAGAGGAGAGGTCTGTGTTCTCTATTCTTCTGAGTAGATCCAAGGACCAAGTTACCCTGGTAAAAAGGAGGGCTTACTCCAAACTTGCCTTAAGCCATCTCAAGTGGCAATCTCAGGGCCTCCTGGGACGTGAGCATGCCACACTGTCATCAAGCAACCAGTGATGAGAGTCTGTGGACCTCACCATCATCCCCACTTGTTGTCTCATCATATTTGGCCACACCATGAAAATGTCATCTCCCCCAGATGGAAGGTGGAGAGTAATTGGATGGTGGTATGCAACCATGTACATGAGCTTCTCTCCCAGTTGTTGTTGTAGGTTATATGTTTAAATTACTTGAATTCAATAGAATTCAACACTCTTTCTGTCCTGGGATTCTGACAGTATTTCTTCTGATCCCAAAGGTCATCTTTCCTTTCAGATGCTGTAGCCAAGCTTCAATTTCTCCTTTTATTTTTAATTAAAGCCCCATCACCTATTGACGCTGCAAACTCTTTTGAAAATGCCTGATGAGATGAAGTTTCATTCCTTTCAAATCAATTCCCAATCCTGCTATGCTTCCTTTCAGTCAGTGGGGCCCAAGCTCTGTGAGCCTCCTCCTGTGGCACTGCACAGAATGAACACACTGAGTATTCAAATAAATTACATGGGCCAATAAAAGCCGCCCATAACTGCTTCCCCAAAATGCCAGGCCATATTCCCTGGATTGCAGTAAAATCTTCTTCTCCATAACCACTTAACACTCCCTATTGCAGAAATCATATTAAAGAGACAAAGATGTAGTAAGTAGTTAGAGGGTGCATTTTATGGAATTACAACATGTCTTTCTTCTGTCAGTGAGGGTGTGGGACTTGGTAACCTCAAGGTCTGGAACAATCCTTTACTAAAGCTAAAGCTTGATGGAAACTTAGATATCACCATACTTAACACCTTTTCTTTAGAGATGTAAAACAGAGGACAAAGATGTCTGATTCATCACCCAGCCATGAAATCTACCATCTAAGCATTGAAAAAGTGTTGAGATTCTACTATGTGGCAGGAATTTATATCCCTACTTACAGGTGAGGAGACTGAGGTTCCAGAATGCATAAATGACTTTTTGTAGTGCAAAAGAGTCAGAGTTGGAGACAAGTTCTTCTGTCTAGATGTTTATATCTTCTTCTGTTCTAATTAACTGGTATTCATATTTTTCCTAAACAGAAAGAAGCAGTATTTTCTCATTTTAATTTGGAAGTGAGCAAATAAGATTATACCTCAGTGCTTTATTCTTGTGTGTGATTCATTTATTTCCCCTTGAGTTATGTTTATTTAAAGCTTCATTAACCAGGAAACTTTGTGAGCCAAGACCAGATGGACCAAACCAATGAACAAATTCAGAGGGAGCAAGATACAATACACTGCATGTGTGACCACTCACCTGCTCTTCTTCAAGGTGGTTGGTGGTCTTGATTCTGAATGCACCTGGGTCTTTCTTCATCCCTAGATACCCCATGTACAAAATGGAATGATACCAGGTAGGTCTGGGGAAACTTGGAGATGCATGAGGATGAAAGCACCCTGGATATATGTGTGTGTTCTGAATGACATTAACCTTGGTTCTGCCCAAATTCATGCACAGTAGCTATAGCTAGAGGTATCCCTTGCTCTTGTCATAAAGCCAGTATAGGAGATTGGAAACTGTCAGTGAAATGCTATACCTGAATTGCAGAGTTTAAGGAACATGTTAGGTATTATGCTCAAAGATTCATGTGATTTTCCATTCTTGATGTACACAAATGTATCTATTACCTAAAATACTTTAATTTTGTATGGCCATTATAGTCTATAAGGAACTTTCTTATGTGACCATTTTTTTCATCTTTCCATTAACCTTGCAATATAAACAGTGTCTTAATATCACAAATGTATACATAAAGAGTCTGAAAGTCAGAAAGACTAAGGGACTTGTCCAAAGTCATATAGCTAATAAGTAAGTAAGAGTTGGGACTAAAAGCCCTAAGACTCTGCTTCTTATTCTGATGCTCATTTCATGTTATGTGTGTATACCCACATACACTCGCACACACTCACGCACATGCACGCTCATACACACTCAAACCTGCACACTCACAACACATACACCACACACGCATCAGAGAACCATTCAGCATCTTTCCATAACTACAACATATACATCAAATTATTGTAAATCTCTTGAACATTCATTATTTGAATGGCACCAGAAATAAGTACTACTTTTACCAAAAATGAAATGGAAATTTAAAAGTGGGCGTCTGCTCAAACTGCGACTTTGTTTCAGTCATTGATGAGGACTTACTTTATGAAGGATTTCTCCCAACTTCAGGGGGAAAAACAATACAGCAGAGTTGTGCCAGGGGCAGCATATGGGGTTTACATTTGTACATATGCTTAAGTGCCTTTAAATTCTGTAAGAAATTCTTACCCCCTAACTAACTTCACCTAGCACTTGACACTTCTCTCTTTCCAAATTTGAAACTCACGCTAAGAAATTGTGCATTCTTTCACAAATATTTTTATTTTTGCCTTTCTGGAATGAAAGATCTATCATCCTCTGCAGAAGAGAATGCAGATCAAATTGTTTCAATGTGATCCTACATAACCACAAGGACTCAGGAGAACATACGAATTTAAAATGTGCCCTAAAATATATTTTCACATTCTCTTTTCTCCAGTCATTTGACTGGTAAACCTAAACATTTAACCAAACCTAAAGAAAATAAAAAGACTTAAGGTGCATAAAGCTTGAACTTTAAGTTACATAAATTTCTACCCTTTTGTTTGTGTGTCATTTATTTTTATCATTTTCCTTCTGATCCTTCCATCTTCCCATTTTTGGATTCCAGAATACTAATTCCATCAGATTCCTGAAGAAAGACTGTTATTCTCCCCCTACTCTGTGGATTCTCTTGAAAGGGCATCCCATCAATAGTGCTTTCTCTCTAAATCATGCTGAATACCACAAGTATGTGAAAATTGCAGAAAGAGCTGGCTATTCTTCTTTGATCAAGAAGGCACCCCCATCAGTGTGATTCCCCACCAGCTTCAAAAAGAGCAAAAACTCCTGGGATTGTGAGGCTCAGATAGCCAAAGGTCTGAGGATGAATATCATCTGATAAACATGCGAAATATTTCAAATACTGTGCTAGGAATTCTCACATATAAATCTCACTTGACACCCATATTAGCCAAATTTAATCATGGGCAAATAATGGTTCATAAAAACTAAATAATTTGCTAGTTGCAAAGCTATTGCATGGTAGAAAAAAAATTTAAGTCCACTACACTCGATAATGACAAACGCTAACTGCAATTTCTGTCAGTAACTCTGATGGCCCCCCTAGTTGACCTCACCTCTTTGATCATCAGCAAGGAGCCTCAGGAGCTTGATGGCTCAATGCTATTCTTTGTAGCTATTTCAGTACCATGATTGGGAACAGCTCCCGTCAGCTGGGCAGAGGATAAAGCCTTCTCATCCAAGGGACTTATTTAAAAACTCCCAGAGGTAGTTAAATTAGTGAAATCAAAATCTTTGTAGACTATGTTCACAAATGCCTCTGCAACTCTGTCTCTCTGTACCTGAGATGGGACCGAAAATCCAGATTTGTGGTTTCTTTTGCAGCTCAAATAAGCATTCAGACTTTTTATTAACACTCACCAACTATACAGGATATTGATTCTCTAGAGAGACACTTAAATATCCAAAAGCTTTATCAAAGGACCTCATTTTTCTTCACATGTCTACCCATGTATATAAGCTACATTTCAGAAATATACCATAGGATACCCAATGTTTCAACAAATTTAAAAAGTGACAGTGTGAGACAGTGAAATACTTTCATGAGAAATAGCATTTCCTTTTCTTCCAGATACTGAAGGTATTTTGTTTCTAGTATCAATTTTACCCTGCAGCTTTAATTAAGGCCCTTGTAGCCTATTGATCCATGCAGTATGAAGATTTACCTTGGGGGCAGAAGAATCATAAGCTAAATAAACAATAGTAAGCAGGGTGTCAGGAGGATCAAAGAAAGACTCAAGCTTGATCCAATTGATATGTTAAAGACAGAAGCAGGAGCTGCAGGGAGGGTAGGATGAGCTTGCCAACCTCTCCAGTGCCCTTATTTGTGTGTGAACATTCCCCGTCTGCTTGCCCTTCTGTCTTCATGTGTCACTGATGGAAATGAGACACGGCTGGTCCTGAGAGGAGCATAGTTGGCCAGTAACTTGAGGTCTTCCCCCTCAGAAACTTACGTGAAGTTTTTACAAACAATCCTATCAGGAATTAGAGAGTCCCTCCCTCAAATTTTCCTGGGCCTGTCATTTCATGCGTATTTACTATACCACTAATACCACCACCACCAATGTTCTTTAAGAGAGAAACAAAAAGTACTTGAGGAATCCCATTCTTACACTTGCAGGAACAGAGTAATCGTGTATGTGTGTTTGAATCAGGGTGACAGTAGATGTGCTATCAATTTTTTGAATTAATAAACTGATTCAGGTTCAGCAAAGGATCATCAGAATGTCTGACTCATGAATCAAAGGATGTTTAAGTAATAACATCCAGGAGAGGCTCTGTCCAGAGTGTGTGTCAAAGCCCTAAAAGATGCAGCTCTAGGGGCTTCTGCCCTTGCACAATCACTTAGCTGTGGGACATTATGCACAGATAGGTATGAATACTATGTCAGAGACTGCTGAGAAAATTCACATCTTGGGAATGAATAACTAGGGTGCAAATTAATACTTGAGGATGCAAAGGTTTCCTTACATTTAGGAAAAAAAATAAAATCAGAAATAGTACTTGAAGATCTGTTTACATAATGAAGAAGATGAGAAGTTAGGAGAGGAATGGAAGAAGAGGAATGAGTAGCTGGACCTACTTGTTGAGCACTTGCTAAGCACCAAGCGTAAGTATAAATAGTTTTCATGCACTAACTTATTTCACTCTCCTAACAACCCTATGAGTAAAATTTCCATTTTTCAGATCAAACACTGAGACTTAGATTAAGTAATTGATCCAAAGCCAACTGACTGAAATTGGTCTTTTAATTCAAAACCCATGCTCTTAACCACTCTAAGAAGAGAAAAGAAGCAAAAAGAAGAGGAAGAGATGGGAGAAGAAGCAAACAAACATTTAAGTGCTTAATATATTTCAACAGATATTCATCTACATCAGAGCTCTGTGAAAAGGACACTGCTGCAAAGGACTTACCATACGACCCTTCATGAGAAATGTTTGCCAACCACTGAAATTGTGTATATGAAAATGACACATAAAAGTGCAGAATTCTTAAAAAGAAAGCATGATCTCTTGCACAGCATTTACCTAAATCCTTCCCCTTCTCCACTTCCCCAAATGTTAGGCAAACTAAGTTAAAAGCTCATAATCTTGGATACCAGAAATTCTGATGCAGGGGTATGTATAATTTCTTTAGAAAGCAAATCCCTTCTATATTCCCAGATGAATCTCTGGAACAGCAGAAATCACACTTTTGCTTGTGAAGCAGCAACTTGCAAAATTCCTCTCTGTGTTTCTCCCCATGCAGAGACCAGGGAACTGTCTGTACTCATCAGTTCGTCAGGGATGGGAAGCCATGTGGTGTCATGAGGACACCAAGAAAACTTTAGGATCAAACCAGCAGTGTTCATTTGCCCACTCTGCTACGTTCTGGCTGTGCAAACTTCACCTCTTTAAGTCTGTTTCTTCATTTATGTATAAATTTCACCCGTTTCAGAGCTCAAAGTTAAATCCTCCATAGAACTTAATTTTTGGCAGCCTCTGCATAGCCATAATTAATGAAGAACAAGTTCAAAACAGCACATGCTGAGCATATGGATATTCCAGGGACATATCAACATCATTATCAGGAAAAATGAGATGTCACTCAGTGTGTGCATAGCAGTTTTCAGATCCAGCCCAAATGAAAATTAATATCCCTCCCTTTGGTGCAAAATGGACCACAACTACCATGCAAGTTGCCCTAATAGCAACATTAAAGGGGACATGGTATACAATAAAAAATATAAAATGGGAAATAAGTGTATGCTCTTTCTGTATTTCTGATACATGGACAATTCCATGTACCTGGATTGGTGCCAAAAGCAAGGATATGGACTAAAGAATTTTACCAATTTGTCTATTTTTCTTTTCTTCAGATAAATTTTAATTTCCAGCAAGATATTTTCAATTAATACATTCCCTAAAAGATTTGCCAAAACTGAATAACAAGCCAGATCGTGGTTTCAACATACCTGTGTGTCCTCACTGTGAAGAGGAAGCCTGTTCCACACTGTCTTTCAGAATGTTCCTGTCCTTGAACACTTAGGTCCTAATGGAAAGGAAATTATTTTATCCACATCTTCCTATTTGCCAAGCACACCACAAATACTCTTTCATTTTCCCCTCTTTATACCCAGATTTTATAGATGCAGAGCCTGAAGTTCACTGAGATGAGTAACTGGCCCAAGGTCATAGGAAAAAAGGAAAAATTTCATATATGAGATGATAGGCTTTTGAGAACTGAATGAATCCCTCATGGGAAGTCCAGGCACCCATGACATGGAGTGGCACAACAGCGGCACCACTTGTGATTAAGAAGTCTTGGAGATCCTTAAATGATCTTCTCCTTCTATCAAAGTATGTGTCTGCCTAGTATGTCAGAGTTTCTGATTCCCCTGGTCCTGGAGCAGTGAGATGGCTGGTCAAACAGGAGTCGCCAGCAGGGGAAAAGGTTAAGTGCAAGCTTTCTGAACCTCACAGATAACATCAACAAGGAGAGCAAGAAAGGATCCTGCACCTTGTGGTAGCTTTGAAAACGGCCACCAAACCAGAGATGAAGCAACACATAATTTCCTTTGTTCCTTACAAAGTAACCACAATAATAGGAACTGGAGAAGGGAACTCTCTGGACTTTGGTGTAGGCTTTTGTCTGTTTTTCTGCCTGTCCCATCACATACTGGACACCAGTCTATACTATTACAGTATATAAATGTTGGATAATCAAATGAATAAAAAATAAGTAAAAAAATAATGCCTGAATGAATGAATGAATGAATGAAAACTCTCTCAAAGCTGTAACCTGTAAGTCAGATAGTCCATGGACTTCTAGCTCAAACCAGGTAGGGTCTGTAAGAACAATAATGAAACTTAAACTTGAGAAACAGCCATTTGCACAGGGCACTTCCAAGACCCTAGGAGGAGCTATCATAATGTGTTCACAAGACTTTAAGGTTTTGCAAAATTTGTAAAAGTAAGAAGTTTAAACCATGACTGTTCAAAGCTTCTGTCTCTGCTTTCTCTTGTGGGCCAACATTATGGTGGTCATCTCTATTTCTAGATCAGCTAAGGAAGGACATATATTTTGTTTGGATTTAGTGGGACAGATTTATGTGGCTCACAATCCTTCTCACGAACAGTTAAATTATTGCTGTAGAAAGGTGGGAATAACTTCCAGGAATAACCTTACTGTGCTGACTCACATGGCATCATGACAGGACTTGAGTTGAAATCATAAGGTAAACATGAGCCAAAACTCTTGGTATCAGAAGCATGTAGACAATGGAGGGAAAATAGGTTTAAAATGTGTGGAGTCAGCAGCTAGTTTATGGAAACTTTTTTCAAAGGAGACATGTAAATTTGTAAGCAAATTATTTCATTCCAATTAATCCCAAAGCAAAATGAAAAAATTTCTCTTGTCCAGAGATACTTGATAAAGTACCTTAAACAATTATAAATGCATTTTTATTGATGGAAATCATGCAAAATAGAATATATCAAGCCAAATCCCTGGGTTTGTAAGGTACAATTCTGTAGTAGTATATCAGACAATAGATATAGCACTATGTTAAGCTCATGTTTTATGTGTCCCAATGCATCAAACTGGATCTGAGCATGTCTAATACCTGGGACAAAGTCTGGTGATC
The DNA here is from genome assembly GCA_004024625.1 of Mellivora capensis. Taxonomy (NCBI): domain Eukaryota; kingdom Metazoa; phylum Chordata; class Mammalia; order Carnivora; family Mustelidae; genus Mellivora; species Mellivora capensis. The sequence continues at coordinate 9,110 of PISX010021314.1, forward strand.
CCAGACAAAAAGACACAGAAAATGGCCTCTGATACAGCAAAGCCACGTGAAGAAAAAATTATTCCAACAACAAACCGCTTGCACATTTTTATCTATATGTCAGTGGATATGAGAGTTGATTAGATAATTATGGATCTCAATACAATGTGGCAACAATGTTGTATATCTTTTTGTAATTATTTATGTTTTAATTTGAGAATAATTTTGTGTATTTGTATAGAATTACCCACAGAAGCATTTCAGTATGTATCTGCATAGATGTTCATAAGTAAACATATAATAGCATTGAAAATCATTAATAAAAATTAGCAGGTGATTGACAAAATTTATACTTTCTTGGCTTTATGTGTCTGTGGTATTTTTTAGCAGTTTTAATGTTATAATTTGTATTATTTATTTTTGCATTAAAAATAAATATTCTGGGCACCTGGGTGGCTAAGTGGGTTAAGCCTCTGCCTTCAGCTCAGGTCATGATCCCAGGGTCCTGGGATAGAGCCCCACATCGGGCTCTCTGCTCAGCGGGGAGCCTGCTTCCCCCTCTCTCTTTCTCTGCCTACTTGTGATCTCTGTCAAATAAATAAATAAAATCTTTAAATAAATAAATAAATATTCATTTTATACCTAATTTTGTATTTTAAGTGTTTGTTTTAAGAAACCTAACACACAATGTTCATATACATACACACAAACAAATTACATCAGCCCTGCAAAACAAAACCTAAATCCACCTCTGAGCTCAGAGGCGTGAAGCTTTTCATCAACAGTTCAGCCTTTGAATTTTTGTTCCATTTGATTTCATTTTTCCTCCTCCAGCCTTGAGTAGCAGATGATTCAGCGCTTGTTTATAGCAAAAAGCCAAGGAGTATGCTGGGAACATTGGGACTGGCCAGTGATGGAGCAGGCAGTGGGGAGGGAGTATGTTGTCCTTTGGATCCTTTTTTCATTTTCCACCTAGTCCAGGAAATCAGGGCCTGAAAATCCTCCAGATCCTCAGGGCAAACATCCTGGAACACAGGTGCAGGTTGGTGTGCTCTCTTCCCCCTGCTCTGCCCCTTCCTCCCCAGCGCGTTTATATGCAGCCTTCTCCACACATGCTGGCTCTTGTCACAGTAACAGATGATTCCCGGTAAAGGTCACTGGCCCAGGGCGACATTTATTAGCAGCAGTTTTCTGTCCTAGCTGACGGAATTACTTCTGAACCTGGGAGAGGAAACAGCTGCCAGAATGAGCTGAGTGGACTCTGGGTACCCTTGTGTGCTTGCTTGTGCACACACAAGCATGACCACCATAAGTGAGACCTTCCATTTTCGCCCAGCTAGATCTTATAAAAATCCTCATAGCATCAATAAGAAAAAAAAAAAAAGGAAATAGTAAAAAAATAAAATGTCTTCTGAAACATTTGTCTCAAGCAGATATGGGTCCATGTCTCATTTTCCCTACGTGCTTCTGTGCTCCCGGGCAACTGTGCACAACTGAAGTTACTGAAAATGCCCCATGGGCAGACTCAAACCTGCTGAATGAAGTCAATAGTAGAACTGGCTCAGCTTGATGCTCAGCATATGGGAATTTCTAGGTAAGTGAGCCAACAATTGCATCACACAGCGGTTGAGTTGGTAGTGGCATATGGCCACAGGATTCTTCTCTAGAAGGTAAATTCAAGATGGGTATATAGCCTCTCACCTGCTCTTTGCTACTGGGTCACTTCAATATGCACTCTCTTGAGCAAAATGTAGTTCCTTGTTGATGAATATACTCTTTGAGGATACAAGGTGGACAGAAATACAAAGGGAAGCAAAAATGGTGCCCATCTTCAGAGTTTACAATCCAGTGTTAGAAGACCGCTAAATAGCATGTTATCAAGCTATGTGACATGGGAAACTGGGGGAGGAAGCAACTACCTGGTCTTTGGTGGTGCTTCAGAGGGAAGCAGCACAGGAAGTTTCTTCATGATGAGTGAAATTCACCAGGCAGATGAGTGGGAGGGATATTCTGGGCAGAGACCATCACAACGGGAGAACAGGCATGGGAAGAAAGCACAGCCGTTCCCAGGTACAGTATATAAAAAATTTGACATATGTAAGGTACGGAGTGATGCCAGGAGATGCTGCTGAAGCGTCAGGCTGAAGCTACTTCCTATAAAACCTAGTGAGGGACTCTTTAAGGCATTTCCCATGTATTCAATTCATGAGTTAGAAAGCCAAGAGTCCTTATGATTCCAATTTTTAAAATATGAGAAAGTTAGTGTCCCCAACTTGCTGAAACGTTATTCCAAAAAATTATTTTGCATGGTTCAACTGAGAATCCCTTTCAGCTCCTGCTGGCAATATTTCCTGACTGGAGCACCTCAAAGAATTGACTCCAGCTTCAGTGAAATGAAGAAATTGTAAGTGCAGGCAAGGCAATTAGAGGGCAACCCAGGTGGAGTAAGGTGGGCAGGATTACTCTTCCAGACTGAGCTTCAAATTCAATGTTAGTTAATTAACTCCATGGAGTTTTAGTTTCTTTCCTCTTCCAAATGTAATCTCTCCACTCGTCAAGAGAAATACAAGAAAGTAAGATTTTTCAGAGGCATTAAAGTTACAGAGCATCTAGTACCAGGCATGTAGGCACACCTTGTGGGACCATAATTATAATTTCAACCCTCAGCCACCACTTACCTAGGCTGAACTTGTAATTATTCCAGTACTGGAGTCACTCTGTGCTTCCTATAGCGGAGAGTGTCTGTAAATCCAGGTGGGACTGTGGAGTGGGGTACATAAAGGAGAAATATTTTTGACAAATATTTTGAAACACATGTATCCTGATGAGTGTTACCTCCAGGAAAATAATTGCCATGGGAGGTTACCAAAAAAAAGAAAGAAAGAAAAGAAAAGAACACACTTTATCTGATAATGCTAGCACTGTCAAATATGTTAAGTTCGCTTTTTATTTTGTTATTGAAACTTGATTGCTTCTTGAGCTATCAGAAATCCCATCCTTATAACCTAAATCAGTCTGAAATCTAAGTTTTCAAAGTCCTGTAAGTCTTAACTAGGGGCAGTTTTGCTCCCTAGATGTTTGGCAATACCTAGAGATGTTTCTGGCCAGCACAATTAGAGAGCATGTGCCACTGACATCTAGTGAGGTAAGGGATGTTGCTAAGCATCCTGTCACATATAGGACAATGTCCTCTCCAACACATAATGGATGAGAGAAGGCACATGGGAATGAAGACAAGAGATATATATACATAAGGCATGAAGGAGGCAAAACTGGCAGAGCCCATCACCATGAGTTTGTGAATGACAGGGGAGAAGTCGGGAATTACAGCCAGGCCTCCAACTTTAGTGACTAAGAACAAATTTACACAGTTCCCCAAGAGAAAGAATTCAAGCAGAGGTGCAGAGGTGACTTGGAGGAAGTGAGTTGGGGGGAAAGAAAGGTGTTGAACCTCATCCTTACCTCTGAGTCTCAGCCCAGAACCACATTTTCTAGCTCCTTGGTGCTCCCATATAACAATCCAAGCTTATTAGTCATGGTGAGCTAAAACAAATCACCCCCAAATCTTAATAGCATAAGATTACAAAGTGTTTTTGTGTTTTTGCTTTTTTTTCCTTGTTCAAATCACAGTCCAGTGCAGGGCTGGAGGGGAGAGGAGTCTCTCTCTGCTCTATGCAGTCATTCAAAAACACAGATTCCTTCCATTCACTGGCTTTACTATCCCCTAGGCTCAAAGTCCTCCAGTAAATCCAGTATATTTAGTAGAGCTGATGCATGGAAGAGCCTGTGTAAGGGGTCAAGTCTGGAAGGGGCAGATATCACTGCTAAAAGTATTCCACTGACCCAAATTCAGTAATACAGGCCTACCCCGTGCAAGAGAAAATGAGAAATAGTCTCGCTGTGCCCAGAAAGAAAAGGATTTGAGGAACACACCGAGGAGCACACAAAAGGATTTGAGGAACACACAGAATCCTGTACCACTCTGAGGGTTACCAGAATGGAGCCTGTCCTTACACTCTGCTTAGTGAACAGCCCTGTTGTCCAGTCAGCTTGAGCCAGGACCCCTGAATCAATGGCTGTGCCTCCTCCAGCTCTGCTACTATGTGCATTAGGGCTATTGGTTCTCCCTATTGAACATCTTGCTGTTCAATGTCTCTTCCCTTCTACTCATTTCAAAAACCCCTTGGGTAGTTGATGTCCTTCTTGGAACACTTCAGAACCTTCTGAACTTATCTTGCTTAGTCTTAGCTCCATCTTCAGTGTAGTTTTCACACTGCACAAAGTAAAGTTTCTGAAATACAAATCTATCTGACCATATCATTTCCCTGCTTAAATTCCTTTAGTGACAAACCATTGTCCTTAAAATAGGCCAAATGTATGGAGACTCTTCATTATCTGGACCTCATTTACTGTCTAGGCCACCATGTCACCACTCTGCATTCCAATCGTCAACCTATCATACCTTGAATTCTCTGAGCTGACTTCATTCTTACAAGTCCTCAGATTCTTGTTCATGACATTCCCTGCACTGGGAATACTCTTGCCAACCCTTCAATCTCAACATTTCTCACTTGGTTGTCTCTTACTTACACCACTCTGCAATCACTGTTTCAGGAGTAACTAATCCCTTTGGCCAGTTTTCACACGAAGGTGCCTGTGCTGATCTCATCCACTTGTTTGCTATGCTGTAGTTTACACACCCATTTCACTCCGTAGACATGGTATTCATCTTTACCCCCAGTGCCTAACATATCGACTGGCACACTGAAATACTCAACATATATCCAAAGAACTTAAACCATTAGAATGACAATGAACCATTAGAATTACAAATGAATTATTATAAGTTGTTATTTAAAAAAAAAAAGAAGAAAGAAAGGAAGGAAGGAAGGAAGGAGGGAAGGAAGGAAGGAAGGAAGGAAAGAAAGGAAGAGAAAGAAAGAAATTGCCCCTAGAAAAGACTTACAGGACTTTGAACACTTAGATTTCAGACTGATTTAGGGGATAAGGATGGGATTTCTGATGGCCCAAGAAGTAATCAAGTTTCAATAACAAAATAAAAAACGAACTTAACATATTTGACAGTGCAGGCATTATCGGATTAAGTGTATTTGGTTTGTTTTTTTTGTTTTGTTTTGTTTTGTTTTGGTAACCTCCCATGGCAATTATTTTCCTGGAGGTAACACTCATGTGTTTCAAAACACATGTGTTTCAAAATATTTGTCAAAAACATTTCTCCTTTATGTACCCCCCCATTCAATAATTCTCCTCAGTATTCAAATATTAAAAATAAACCTCTACAGGACACCTGGGTGGTTCAGTTGGTTAAGCATCTGACTCTTGATTTTGGCTCAGTCATGATCTCAGGGTCATGAGATAGAGTCCTTCGTTGGGCTCCGTACTGGGTGTGGAGACTGCTTGGGATTCTCTCTCTCCCTCTCTTTCTGCCCCTTCCTCCTCACCTCTGCTCACACTCCCTCTTAAAAAAATAAATATAAATAAATAAATAAATAAATAATCAATAATCAATCTCTCCATTGACCTCACAGTCTTCTGCAGTAACTAACCCATTTCCTTCTTTCTTTCATAGTAAATTCTTCCAAGGTTTGGCTACTTCCTCATTCTCCCTTCTTTCTTCTCCATAAAAACCCTCTTATCAAGGCCACCAGTGACCTCCATATTGTCAGATTCATATGCCACCTCTCAGACATCATGTTATTCACTTCACCTGCAACAGCTAACATAGCTGATCAGGCAGCTCTTCTTCAAACAGCCTATTTTTCAGCCCACAGAGTTATTATTGGTGATCATTCTCCTTCACTGGCTGCTCCTTCTCAGTCTCGTTGGCCAGCTACTTCTTGTGGTCCAGATTTCTAAATACCAGAATGACCTAGAGCTCTGGCCTTGGGTTTCATCTCTTTTCTAGCCACAGACACTTGTTAAAAAAAAAATAATAAACAGCCATCTACTAAGTCATACTAAGAGAGGCATGAAGAGAAATCACTAAAGTAATACAGTAGTATGATAAAGTCAAGTATTTCATTTAATCTCATTAATTCAATGCCATCTAAACACAAATTACACATTTAAATATCCAGCCCCAATTTCTCCCCGAACTATAGATCCTTAATTTTAGCTGCCTACTCACCATCTCCACATCCATAGTTAAGAAATATTTTGACTAGACTATGTCCAAGACCTAATTCTCTATATTCCCAATCACACTCCTAGTCCATAAGTCCTACCTCAGCAAATTGAAATGGCATGCTTATTCTCATTTAAAACCTTAGAGCCATCCTTAATTCCTTTCTTTTCCTTTTATCCCTCATCTAATCCTACTGTCTCTATTTTCAGAATATATACCAGAATCTTCCTATTCTTCCTGCCTCCAACAATATTACTCTCAGTCTGAACCACCATCAACTCTCTCTTGGGATTTTATAACTTCCCAACAACCTCCCCGCTTCTACATTAGCATCCTTATCTCTTCCTTCAGATGGTTCTCTAAAAAAACAAACATGTGAGGCCATGTAACTCCTCCCATCCAAGGCTTCCAGTGCTTCCCATATCACTCAGAATAAAAACATTCTATCCATATATGGTCCTGTCTCTACCATGTCTCCGATACCTCAACCACTCTTATCCTTGCTTACTCCTTTTATCCACACTGGCTACCATATGACCCATGAACACTCTAACACATTTCCATCCCAAGACCTTCGCATCCAGCCCTCTGCCTGAAATGTTTTTCCTCCAGACAGGCTAAAATGTCAAGACTTCATTATCACATTATGGGAGACATTAGCTCTAGCCACTTTAACCAAAATCATACTCTCTCCCTCTCTGCTATTGGCCTGCTTTGCTTTTACTCCTTGGCATTTCTCACAACCTGATATGATTTTTATGTGTTCACTGCTTGTACCTGCCATTAGGATGGAGGATACAGTTAGCTCCCCAAGAAGAGAAACTTTGGGGGCACCAGGGTGTCTCAGTGGCTTAAAGCCTTTGCCTTCGGCTCAGGTCATGAACCCGGGGTCCTGGGATTGAGCCCCGTGATCTCTGCTCAGCAGGGAGCCTGCGTCCCTTCCTCTCTCTCTGCCTGTCTCTCTGCCTACTTGTGATCACTGTCTGTCAAATGAATAAATAAAATCTTTTAAAAAAAAAAAGAAGAGAAACTTTGTTTTGCTCAGTTCAATATCTGCAGTATATAGAAGAAATTCAGCCATACAATAATAACCAGTGAGTGATTAATAATCAATGAATTATAGTAGCTAGAATGCTTATATCAAGCAGTGTTATAGACTGAATTGTGTTCTCCCAAAATTCATATGTAGGCACCCTGTACCATAGTATGACAATATTTGGAAATGAGACCTATCAGAGGCTAGTTTTGGCTGAATGAGGTTATCGAGTGGGGAGGCAGGCTGATCCTATAGCACTGTTGTCCCTGGGAGAAGAAACACTGAAGAGCCCTGTGGGGACCCAAAGGGTGGGTGCCCATCTGCAGGCTAGGAAGGAAGCTCTCCAAAACTGAATCAACCAGCCCCTTGATCTTGGACTTCACAGCTGTTGTTTGAGCCACTCAGCCTGTGGTGCTTTGCTGTGGCAGCATTTGCCTGAGCAGAAGAATACAGGAAGTGTTCATATGACCAATCCTACCTCCACCACTTACCACTACTGTGACCTAAGGCTGTCTGCACCTCTGTTTCCTCATCTGTAAAATGGGAATGAGTAATATTGGTATTTACATCAAAGTAACAGTGTGAGGACTAAATTGAACTAATGCATATGAAGTATTCAGGACAGGGCCTGGGACATATTAAGCTCTTAAGTATTGTTAGCAATTACCATGGACTTGATTTGGTAAAAAAGCTTTTCATGGCACTACTTTTATCATTAAGTGATATTTTTAGTGTTTTATGACTTACAAAGAAATTTTTACCTATATTATTACACTGTATTCTCACAACCATCCCATGAATCATGAATAATCCAACATTAGAGATAAGATGAAGGCACAGAGAAGAACAAAGAAAGCACACACGCATGTGCACATGCACACTCAGACACATTCAGAGTCTGTTCTGCTGGATAAACTCCTATTCACCCTCCAAGCCCTATGCCCATATTGCATCTTGAAGCTTTTCTGGAACAACCCTGCCTTGACAACAACAATGCCTTGACCTTACTTCCACCCACTGTACTTGCTGCCAACCGTTAAAAGTGGGCTTCTCCCAGTTCTCTTTGTCCCACTGGACTCTGAACTCTTTTTAATGCAGGTATCACAACTTGCCCCAAGTTACCTTCTAAGGTCCCCACCATAGTTCTGTGCATGTGTCAGGAGCTCAATAATTATCTTCTTAGCATAATATACTCAACCAGAACCCGTATTTCTCTGGCTTTAATGTTAGTTATACCCACTGATTTGAACAATGCCCCTCCCAACAAAAGTGCCACTGCAAATTAACCCCTTGAGAATGTCTCATACATGCTGTCCTCTTCCTACTTCATCCCTCTGGATGCCCTAAGTGCTGTCTATTGACAAGACATCTGCTCTGTTGCTACATCTCATAGGAAAACACTGGTATCTCCTCTGTCTCTCCCTGTCCCCCAAAACTCTCTCCACACTGTTTGCTCCGTCCTGTCATCTGAAGCCCATTTCCATTGTGCACCCCTTCAATTTAGGAGACACCTGTCCTATTGCCAGAAACCCCAAGGTCTTGCTGGCTGGTGAGAAAAACTCACCAGTTCTGAGTCCATAGGCGCCGGGCAGCAAGGCAAGTCTAAGTACAGAGAGCAAGCCTTTACTCATCAGCCACTGCATCCTACAGCAGAATCATCACTAAAAGCCAAGCCTGTGAGCCCGGCCTTTAGTTTCCCTGGGGATTCTTCCAGACGCCTGAACTGCTTTGGCTCTACCATCTCCCCCTGATATATCCTATAATGTAAGCCGGCCTGAGAGATCAAGATGCTGTCAGTGCCTGGGACTACAAAGTGACTAACTAACAAGGAGTAGATGGAACCACGGCCTATTAATCAGCAGCCCATGACTTTTCCATTTCCACTTGCCATGGTGCCTCTTTCCTTGAAGTTAGGTGCCCAAAGGCACGAAGCATAAATAATGAGTTCAGCGCTTCTTACCTTAGGTATCGCTGCACTGATAAACTGAAAACTCCTTGAACCCAGTTCTTAACTCTGGCACCTAGATGTCCTGGTAGAGAGAAATGATTAGTCTTGACTGTTTTCCATACTATTCTGGCTCAGCAAGGAAAAAAGATATCCGAGAAGAAAGCAGTTTTGATATATCTCTGTTAGAGAGTCAAAAGAAGAAATACTTGCCCTTTGGATCACATGACTAGAAGTTTTGGTGGCGCAGATGGAGAAATTAGTACACCATTGTTCTGCCCTGTTGATGGTCCCACAAACCTGCTGCCTATCCCCAATTTCCCAAAAAATCTAAAAGAGAAATCCACAGCATGAGAGGAATTTAGAGAGAAAAGAAGCTCATGGGCTAAGGCCTGGGGTGGCGCAGCCATCCAAGTCAGTCTGCCATGGCCTATCTGCTAAACCGCAAAATGCTGCAATTCTTCACCTCCCTCTGAGTCCACATGTCCCTTTAGTAATGTGGTATAATTGTGTGCCATGTGGTTTATTTACCCTCCCCTTGAATCAGACCTAGTCTTGGGTCTTGGTTTGGCCAACAGAAGGCAGTGGAAGTGATGGAGCACCAGTGCTGAGCTGGGGTCTCAACAGGCTTTATGTTCTGTTCATTCACTTGGAATCCTGCTGAACAAACACAAAGTAATTTGCTGCAGGGGAAGATACCTAGAAAAATAAGGTGATTTGGTTAAAGTTTGATATAGCCATTAACAGAACCAAAGGGGAATCAAACTCTCTAATTCTCTAGATTCTAATGGTAATGCTTTTCCCAATATGCATTTTCCCTAACCCTATCCTCCCTAAGGAATTAGTTATGTCAATCATAAAGGAAACAAACAGTTATGTCTATTGATAAAGAGAAGGGGCCTTAATCTGACCAAGGTTTGTCATATAACTTGCTTTACCTGCTACAATTCTTGGAATAGTAAGCACTGTAAGTCCTCAGCACTCACAATTCTGAGCTTCTAACCCCAAGGCTTCTAAGTGAAAGCAACTGGGATTCTTTGCCAGAGATTTTTTTCCAGCTTTATTGAGAGATCATTAACCTATAACGCTGTGTAAATGTAAATTTGGGGTATCGAGCCATATTGATTTAATATACTTGTATTACAAAATGATTACACTGTAACACTAGCTAATACCTCCATCACTAGCCATTACCTCCAATGGTAATACATGATTACCATTTCTTTTTTGTGGTGAGAACATTCAAGATCAATTCTCATACAAATTTTCAAGTATACAATACAGTATTATTAACTAAAATCACCATGTTGTACACTATCCCCAGAACTTATTCATCTTACAAATGGAAAGTTGTATGCTTTCACCAATATCTCCCCATTTTCCCTACTTCCTAGCCCCTGGCAACTGGCACTGCAGTCTGTTTCTAGGAATTTGGATTTGTTGTTTGTTTTTTTAATTCCATATATAAGTGATATCATATGGTATTTGTCTTTCTCTGTCTGGCTTATCTCACTTAGCATAATGTCCTCAAAATCCATCCATGTTGTCACAAATGGCAGGACTTCCTTCCTTCTCATGGCTGAATACTATTCCATCTTATATAAACAGAACACCTTCATTCCTTTATCACTGCTTTATCAATTATGCATTGTTGAACACTTAAGTCGTTTTCATATGTTAATAATCCTGCAATGAACATGGGGTGCAGACATTTCTTTAAGATCCTAATTTCCTTTAGCTATTACCCAGAAATGGAATTGCTGGATCATAAATTTTGAGAAGCTTCCATACTGTTTTTCATAGAGGCTGCACAAATTTACATTCCCACCAATGGTGCACAAGGTTTCCCTTTTCTATGCATTCTTGTCAACAAGTATCTCTTGTTTTAATGGTAGCTGTTCTAACATGTATAAGGTGATGTCTTATTATGGTCAATTTGCATTTTTCCTGATGGTTTCTGATGTTGAGCATCTTTTTCAGATACCTGTTGGCTATTTGTATGTCTTCTTTGGAAAAAATGCTTCTTCAGCTCCTCTGCCCATCTTTCAGTTGGATTGCTTCTTTATTGTTGTTGTTATTTAGTTGTATGAGTTCTCTGCATATTTTAGATGTTAATCTTTATCAGATATATGATTTGCAGATATTTTCTCCCATTCCATAGGTTTCCTTCTAATTTTGCTAATTGTTTCTTTGAATCACTCCTATTCAGCGTAGTATCAGAAGTCAAAGCTAGAATGATCTAAACTAAGGTAAAAAAAAACTTAATAAAAGCCTTCCAAATGGGGTGCCTGGGTGGCTCAGTGGGTTAAAGCCTCTGCCTTCAGCTCAGGTCATGATTCCAGGGTCCTGGGATCTAGCCCCGCATGGGGCTCTCTGCACAGCTGGGAGCCTGCTTTCCCCGCCCCTAGCCCCTGCCTGCCTCTCTGTCTACTTGTGATCTCTGTCAAATAAATAAATAAAATCTTAAAAAAAAAGTCTTCCAAATAAGAAAGGAAAAAGTAAAATTGCCTTTGTTTGAGTATGATATAATCTTGAGAGACAAAAACCTAAGAACTCCATCCACCAAAAAAAATGGTTAAAACTAATAAATATATTCAATAAATTTGCCAGATATAAAGTCAATATACACAAATCAGTTGCATTTCTATATATTAACAATGAAATATCTGAAAAAATAATTTTTAAAAATCTCATTCACAATATCATCAAGAACAGTAAAATATTTAGGAATAAACTCAGCCAGAGGTGGTAGCTCTATACACTGAAAACTGTCAGACTGATGAAAGAAATTGAAGAAGACGTAGCCAAATGGAAAGATAGCCCTTGTTCATGGATCACAAGAATGGATACTGTTAACATGTACATGCTGTCCAACATTATGTACAGATTCAATGCAATCTCTGCCAAAATTCCAATGTCTTTTTTCAAAGAAATAGAAAAAAATTCTTAAAATTTGTGTGGAACCATGAAAGACTCAAAATAGACAAAGCAATCTCGAGAAAGAAAGAACAAAGCTGGAGGCATCTTACTTCTTATATGGAAATGAGTGATACTGCAAAAGAATATAAATTAAAAAATAGATGGTCATAGAAAATGTCCACCACATTAGTTGAGTCTGCCATTTTGCACATCTTCTTTGTGTCATTGGTTCCACATTAATAGTCATGTTTTCCAACTGGCCATGTGGCCATTACTTTTTTCCTTCTCAACTTTGATCTTCTTCTTAAATTTCCTTAACATTCTTCATGTTTAGTAGTACTTAAGGGAATTCATTTAAGTAATACAACTAAGTTATTATACAGGAAAACTCACTTTTTAAATCTTATAGTCATGCCAAATATTATGCTGGTGAATACACCAATAATGTGGCCCCCCAAAGTCATCCCTTGCCTTGTATCTGTGTCATCTCTTGTGTAAGATCTTACAGGGCCACTCTGTGCTCCCTTATTGTATACTACATTGTAATGAACCACAACAATTATTTTCCTATTCTATTAACAAATCAGTACAGAGTTCTATAGGTTCTCCAGAAATTTAGAGTACTAAATAAAGCTCAGCTAACAAAATGTTGATTCCAATCTTCAAATCTATTCTAGTGGAAGGTTTCCTCTAATTATGAATAGCAATATAGAGTCACAATACTGTATAGACCAATTTTAGGATCCAGGCCCTCCATATAGTAATGCTACATGGCTCCGTGACATTTTATAACATTTCTTATGTGACTTAGGATAAATGTCACTAAGTATTGGAAAAGTAAATGGATGACCTTTAAATATGATCATTAACTAGCTCTTTCCTTGTCCAAGCATGACTTTCTACCCTCCTATACAAATTCCAGAAGTTAGACTTATCTGAACATGACCAACCTAATTAGCATAGGCCAAATCTTACTTTGACCATCTCATGTTCAGAGTTAAAGAAATTGTCTATCAAGTGTTGTTCACTGTAATGGGGCTTGGCTTTTTCAATCCATTCAACATGCAATTCTTATTTTGTTCTTGAGAAAACCTAGTGGTTATAATCGGTCATAGATGTATTGAGAAAAGCTGTTCTTTATTGGGTTAAATAAAATATATTATTAAATTAATTTCCCCCTTTATTTACATTTTAACATGACTACTAGAAAATTTAAAATTACATGTAGCCCAGATTATATTTCTATTTGACATTCTCTGTACAATAGAGAAAATGCATCTTACTTTATATTATCTGTGAACTGTGGGCACATTGACAATGTATATAAAGTCTTCTGTTTGTGTAGGACAGCTACTGGTTGCATACCACTCAGAGATTTGGCTGTTGCTCTTCCTCAGAACAGTTAGTCATGTGGTGAATAAACTAACTTAAATAGAAGTCTGTGAACTAAACTGGAAATATCTTAGGACTCTTTCAGTGTTAGTTAAGGAAAGAAAGCTGACATCAGTCAGTTACATTATTAATAATATTCATTATAAGATTACATAATCGCAATGCCATCTGTTAGGTAATGACAATGTGGGACATATTACAAAAAAAAAAAAACACAGCAAAAAATAATAATCTTTCCTACCGTATTAGACATAGAATTCATCTATTTTATTTATTTGTTTTTCCCTAATGTTCCCAAGGCTAGTTTTGGTGAAAAATATAAGTGGAGCTGGCCTTTCCTTTGTTAACATATGAATTTAATGGTTCTAGCTACAGAAATAGCAAAGCATCAAAACTCAAGAATTTCAGAGTGAGGACTATCAGCTTACTGGAAAGAGTTATAAATAAAGAAAAGGAAGGGAAGGGAGAGAGGGAGGGAGGGAGAGTTCACATCATTGTGTCTTCAATTCTAGAATCTTAGAGCACTGAAAAAATAAAATTAAATTAAAAAAATAAATAACTAAAATAAATTTAATTTAAAAAAAGAAAAATAAACATGCTATATGACATTAAAAAAATAAAATAAGGTTACACTTGAACCTCTCAATTTCTAATCTTTGAAAACCTTTATTTTTAAGGAAACTAGCCTCAAAACAATACTTTCAAGAATGCTTCAAATTTGTGCATGAAAAAATACACAGTAGGAAAGAAAGTAGAATAAGAGAAAATGAAATAATGATAAAAAAGAGAGTGAGACAAGGAAAGGGAGATGGAGAACACAAAGAGGAAATAGGCAAAAGGAATATCTACCTATCTTCTCCACGTGGGGCACACACTCCATTAGCAATATGAGGTCAATAATGGATGGCTTACTGAGCATCTTCTAGGTCAGACATGTCTCCAGTTCTCAACCCCACCATGTAAAATTATCCCATTTCCCATTTGAAGCAGAGATTCAAAAAGATTGAGGTCAAATACATAGCAGAATCAGTAAATGGCAGAATGAGAACTTAAATCCGAGTTTACCCAGCTACAAAGTCCATTATTTCCCCATTTCTAGAAGATAAACTCTGACCTTCAGTATACAATCTACATCCCCAGTGTATGCAGTACATGAAGAGTAAAAGCCCACCCCTCTAGATGCTGGGATCCAGTGCTATCCAATATAGTAGTCACTAACCACATGGAAAATCACCCCAGATTTCAAAGACTTAGAACAAAGAGAAGAATGTAAAATGCCATTAATAATTTTTATATTGGGGGTGCCTGGGTGACTCAGTTGTTAAGCATCTGCCTTGGGCTCAGGTCAGATCTGAAGGTCCTAGGATCAAGCCCTGCATCGGGCTTCCTGCTCCACATGAAGCCTGCTTCTCTCTCTCCCATTTCCCCTGCTTGTGTTCCGTGTCCCGCTGTGTCTCTCTCTGTCAAATAAATAAATAAAATCTTTTAAATAATTAATAATTTTTATATTAATTACATACTAATTTGGCAATGTTTGGATGTGTTGGGGTAAAATGAAATATATTATTAACCTAATTTTACCTGCTTCCCTTTCCTTTTTTTTAATGGGGCCACTAGGAAATGTTTAATTACGGGTATGGTCCATGTTATATTTCTGTTGGACAGCATTGCTCTGGGGTATAAAGAGAACACTTATTATTGGTAGACAAGCACCCGACATGGTGTTGCTGGTATATGCCATAAGAGCAAAAATATTCTCCAGAAAAACTGAATTTTTCCACCTCATGGTGGATAGAAGTCACTGTGTGTCCACCTACAGCCCTACTTAACAGGCCTGGGCACCCAGCCCTCAGCTGCAGAGCTGAGACTGCTAACAGTTCACAGCAGGCCCCTTTCTCTAGAATATTCTTCCTGGCTGATAGGAGCCACCTGGCCAGAGAAGCTACAACCCTCTCTCACTTCCCTGCCCCCAACTAAAGCAGACAATGATTCATGCTTTATTTAGGGGTCAAAAGCCAGTCTGTTTGCCTTGAGGGCACAGGAGTTTCCAGTGCTGTTTCCATTTACAAAGTCCCTCTTGGAAAAGCCAAGGTTAGACTTTAACTAGCTCAGCCCCTCCCCCTGCCTATCCTGCTTAGCTCCCTTCCTTGTGACTTTGTAAATTTTCTCCCATTTGGTCAGTGTGGGGAGAGATTTTTTGGTTTTGGCTTCTTTCTTCCTCTCTTTCTTTCTTTCTTTCACTTTCTTTCTTTCTTTCTTTCTTTTTCTTTCCTTCTTTCTTTTAAATATTCTCAGTAAACCAGAGAGCCCTAAATCCTTGTGCTGGTTCTGCTTCTAGAGAACACAACCTGAAAGGAGGCTAAACAGGTTCTGGCACCAATTCTAATGTTGAGGAAAGGGGGTCCCTAAACCAATAAACAATTTTCAGGACTCCAGGTGAGCGTCCTACAATTCAACTCAATCTAACACTGTCTACCCAAAGATAGCATCACATTGCACAGACCAATTTTTCAGTCCTATAAAACTGCCCCCCCAACCCACTTCAGACACAAGTCAAAAGTCCAGGTTGTCACCTGTGCTTCTGACATACTGGCCATAAATGAGAGGTTCCCGAGACCCCCTCCTTGTGTGCCATCAACTTTCAAGAGTAGCTCACAAAGCTCAGGGAAACACTTTCCTTACTAGACCTCCTATTTATTATCATAAAATATAACTCAGAAATAGCCGGATGGAACAGATGCACAGCGTAAGGTATGGGGAAAGACACAGAGCTTCCATGCTCTTTCCAGGGTACCCCTCTCCCAGCACTTCCACATGTTCACCAACCTGGGAGCTCTCAAACTTCTCCTTTTGGGTTACACAGGCATTATATATTATATATATATATTATATATATATATATATATATAATGTATATTACATATACATTACACAGGCATTATTAACTCCTTGGTCATCAGCAATTGAAATCAATCTCCAGCACCTCTCCATTCCCTGGAGGCAGAAGTGGAAGTTTCAGTTCCACCCCTCTAATCAGTGTTGGTTCTCTTGGCAACCAGATCCCATCCTTTGGTTACCTAAGGGGTATCTAAAAGTCGCCACATTAACAAAAGTCACCTTTATGGCTCTTATCACAAGAAATTCCAAGGTTTGGAAAACTATGAGCAAGGAAACCCGGAGAATGACAAAATACCCATGAGGAATATGTAAATCACAGTCACAGACCAAGATTTCTAAGTCTCTTCCCACAGCAAATGACGTGCATATATTAGTAATAATAAGAATGTAGTAAGCGTGGCAACTCTTTACCAGCAACCACAAAGAACTTCAAGGACATAAGCTTATTAGCACTTTTATTTATGTCTAACCCCAGTACAAAAGATACATTTTTTGATGATGGTTAGCCTCCATCCTGATTTCAAATGAAGTAAGAAAAAAATAAACACAGAAAATTACAAATATGATCTTGAGATTTATTTTTCATTGCCTACCTAATACTGGATTAGAGAAACAAACATCTCATAAAGTTTAGTAGGACTGACTAAAGAGGAAAACAGGGAGTTAATTTGCATACCAGATACTTTGGGAACCAAGCTAGATGCTTTCAAACTTCATCTCCTTTATTTTTTTTTTTAAAGATTTTATTTATTTATTTGACAGGCAGAGATCACAAGTAGGCAGAGAGGCAGGCAGAGAGAGAGGGAGAAGCAGGCTCCCTGCTGAGCTCTATCCCAGGACCCTGAGATCATGACCGGAGCCTAAGGCAGAGGCTTTAACCCACTGAGCCACCCAGGCGCCCCAAACTTCATCTCCTTTAATCCCTGAAATCACTGCCCCTATTTTAAGGATGAAAAAAACCGAGTTGCTCTGAAGCTCTTTAACTTGTCCTAGATCACCCACCTAACAGTAAAAACACAGAGCCTGGTGTAAACACACATCTAACTCCAAATCTGATTGTCTCTCTGCTCTCTTAGAAATTTCCAAACTTTTCTGATTGTTCATCCTTATAATAATTAATCTCCACACCCGATGTATAAAGTTCCGATTATTCTAGGACATTGAAAAAAAAAAAACAACACTGAATAAGTTTAACTACCAAAGCAGTGAAGAGTAGAAGCCCTTTCATCTCACCATTTTGTTATTGTTTACTCTGTTTGCATTATTAAAACCCTCTTCAATCTACATTTTTCTTTACAAAATCTTGCAGTCAATTATCTACTTTGTGAGTGTTGGTTTGGTTAAATCTAAATAGGAGCTAAGAGGTACCTAGCATTCCAAACACTGAAAACAAATGAATGTAGGGAGGTGCCCTCTCTCCTCAGGAAGGTTGACATCCAGCCTGAAAGAGGGCATCTTTCTCAACCTATATGATATATATATATATATATATATATATTTGAAAGTCTTCGTTATTTCTATGTGTTCTAGATGACAAAGGATTTTAATGAATCTATGACTTCGTTTTTGCAGGTTTTGCAGTTGGGCTTTTGGTGCTAGAATCTCCCCACTTTACAGACCACTGTTTCATCCCATAATGTTTTCTAGGAGTGTTAGCATCCTGTTATTCCTTTCAGGCCCCCCTACTTGATTTCAGCCTCTATTACCATGAGATCTTTTCACTGGAATCAGTGTTTGGGTTTCTTTCCTGCATCAATCAATCAGACTTCCTGATTGATTCAGCTCTGTGGACCTCCAACCCTACCTCCTAACCAATATTATTGGGCAAATGACTGAAACAGAGATCTTGCAAGACAACCCGCCCTAATGTCTTTGCTAGGGTCTGCTTTTAAAGCAGAAGAAGAGACTCTCAATTCACTGTGTTGTGTTTTTTCATCTTGCCTAAAAAGTGAATTGAGATGCTTGCAACTCAGAAGTGTTTTCTGTTCTCAGAGGTCTGAGCAAGTAGAGCAGGTATAAGTCAGATTCCTTCACTGGCCACCCTAGGGTCCCCCATCCTTTTGACCTTGGGATATCTCCCCCACTTGAAACAAAACTTTCTCTCAAGGACTCTGTTCAACATACTCAGTGGTATAAATGACCGGCAACAGCTGGAGGTGCTGACCTTACCCTGGGAGATTTCGGTTTGAGAGAGGATCACTAAACCTAAGAGCAGAACATCTTCCAGCAACCTCACAGAAGAGTTCTCATGGTGCTGATCTAGCAGAGCACTATTCCTGTCAAGAACCTTGAGAAAAAGATTCTGTTTTCAAGTGTATTGGGGAAACTTTATATCCCAGATTCCCCTGTTGGCTAGTCATTCATAGAGCATGTTCAGGTGTGCATTGAAGCCACTTAACAGTAACCCAGTTAGAGAAACCCAGTCAAGTTACTTTAATTCTTTTTCTCCCAAATTTATTTAAACACATGATTACCCTCTCCCCTCCTACCCCCAAAACATTCATAAATGCCATATGGAAGTACTCTCCTACAGAATGCGCCATTGGAAAGATTAAGAGAGCAGTTCTAGTCAATCAGAAAAACATGGTCCCTTGCACATCTCCCAGAGTCACAGGAAGAACATTTATCCTGGACTTGAGAGCAGAGCTCAGTGAAGCCTCAAAAACAGCTTCAAGGGTGGCTTTCAGGGTAGGCATCTTAGTCTACAGAGCAACTAAGCCTTGTTTTATATTGTTGCTGTTATTGTTTTTGAATGGTACATAAGAAGTATTTGGGGATTCTGGCCAGTCTTCCAGAATCTAGATTATACAAAGCCCTTTGTCTACAAAAATAAAACTATCAATGTAATGATTCAGAAGTCCAGAGGCGAGCTCAACCTCCTATAAGGCTTCAGTGGCATATATAACTTCTCCTTCAGGTCTACACTGATTTCTATCCATTGGCATTAGCTTTCCCTTCTCCCTATAGATCCAGGTAAACCCCAGCTTTCACATTCCTCTACCCTTAATTCACACAGGTAGTCCTGTCCCTGCACACATGCTCTTACTGATTCCTATGATGCGACAGGCTAACCAAAGCCCAGGGCTGGAAACCCAAGCACCCAGCATTGTTTTCTTTTTCCTCCATTTTCCCGAGTCCATTACATAACTTTTCTAAGCCTGAGTTTTTTCTTCCTTAAAATGCATTAATTGTAACAGAGAGTAGTTAACAGGTAATTGTCTCATCATAAATGTTAGTTCAATCTAGAATCCTCTTCCCTTCCGGATTGCACTCACATTGATTTTTCCAAACTGCTATCCTGCCTTCTTTCTTTGTGACCATGCAAGAATTGAACTTGCTCTCAAAGCTATTAGATCTTCTCACCCAATGACTGGCTGATACAGAGAGACAAAGACTGGTGTCCTTGTCTAAAGGAGAGCCAACTCTTAGTGGTATTCCCCATGGATTAAGTTTAGGCTATATATCAACTATACCTATATCCTCACCTAGCTTCTTCCCTGTCATATCGTGTTTCCCTCATTTCCTTACAATTTCCATCTGAAATCATCATTCAATAAATCAATTGTATAAGAATTCCTGTCTCGGGCTATTTTTAGGGAACGTGAACTAAAACATTTTCCATCAACTTTTCTCCCTCATTAACCTTTTCCCTTCATTTCTAAATTTCATTTGTTCCTCTGTCTTTGATCTTACAACCAGTAGAATACAAATTTCCTCTTTCCAGATATCAATATTAAATACAAAAATAAATCATTTTTCTTTGGAGGCTTTCTCTCTTGAAAGCTTTCTCCAATTTCTAGGCACCTCTAAAATACACAAGTTTTACCCTACTAACTAGTTAATCCTGCTTGATCAGCAAATATAAATACATGAAGTTTATCAAGAGATATTACTAACATAAGTAATAAATTGCTTTTCAAATTTGAACTTGTCCACCTTTTAGTGACCATCTACAAAGACTCCTTAATCATAATGATCACTAGAGGAAAGACAATATTCCTGAAGTGTACCTCCACTGTTTTTGTTCCTTCCAGCACATAAAGTCCAGGATCTCAAGCCTCTGATATACTTAGCCAATAGCTCTACTTTGTGGCTCTCTGGGCCCACAAAGGATCTGGTCCATTACGGTACACCTTGGCAAAGGGTTTTGTTTATAGGTATGTTTGGGAAACCATCTACACTAGGTTCCTCCATTGAATACACATTCAATTATCCATAAAGGCACAGGTTGAATGCATAGCATTCATGCTCTTAGATGGGATGGATGTGGCGAGGGTAGGGAGCAGAAGACCCAAAGTCTCTAATTCTGTTGTGGCCATTAATCCACTCCACCAATTTTCCACTCTCTGATACATTCCATGATGTACTATCACTGAACTCAGTTTCAATCAAGGCTTGACCTCTTGTCTCCTATGCCACAGCATAGATTTGTATTAAATCCTCATGTACTTCTAGAAAACATTCCTGACCAAAAAATCCTCTCTTTTCCAGGAAAGACTGAGCAAATATTGACCCAGATTACTTTGCAGATAAATGATGAAATTTTCACCCTTTAAGCGAATACATTTGCTTGTGATCATATAGCTCCTTTGCATTCAGGCTATGGCCCACCTTCTTCCTTGCAGAGAATAAACATAAAACCCATTTTCTTTCACCTTTATTTAATTAATGGGAACACTTCCCAGAGGATTAACTTCTTTAAAATTTTAATAGAGTCACTGAGCTCTTGAGTTGCTTTGCCATGATATAGCTCTATAATTGTTATGTTGCTTTAGCTCTGGTAATTGTGTGACTACAATGTGCATACATGCTAGAAGGTTAAATGGGCTGAAACATGACAAAAGAAGTGGTTAATGAAGAATAGGGTTTATGAGCCCAGCTGTTTCTCCTAACCTGCATAGATGATAGGAGCAGGCTTGCATACTTCTGAGATCCATCACTTTCATAAAAGGTTGGAGTGGAATTAGAGTTATAACCACATCTGGAATAGGGCCAAAGTGAAAGTATAACTTCCTACTAGCTGTGATGAATGAAGTTCCAGAAGCCAGGATCCTCTCTTCATGGTTCTGCAAATCTGGGAGCACAGTCAACTCACCTAACTTCATGCAGTGGGAATGTGGAGATCATATTTTGTCACATCAGAAAATAAAATCAACAAACACAGTCAATCTATTATCAAGGAATGAGAGTAACTTGCCTGGATTTATCTGAAGACTTGTATTTTCTTTCCTAGATGGAAATTTTAGCATTATAATTGTGTGACTTAGCTATGCCTACATTTTTCATGGGAATTTGGATTCCAGTTATTAGGGGCTAAATTTTGCAAATTTACAAATGCTTAAATAGTGACATTTAGTTAAGACAGAAATGGGATCCTGACAGAAGATGATGGCTGTCTTGAATATCTAGAAGAAATGTGTCCAGAGAGTAAAATAAACTCATGATCGAAAGTTGCACTAAGGTGTATTTTTGTTCAGTGTTTAGAATCCTACAGATGGAAAATGAATGGCTTGGGTAATTAATAAGTTCCTCATTACCAAAATGAGGTAGTCAAGTACAGCCTAGATGCCATCTTGCAAAAGACTTTAAATATTGAGGAGGTTTGTCCTAAATCTAATGTTTAAATTCTGTAATTCCAAGCATAGGTGACAAGCACAAGACTAGTACTGAGAGAGGTAGATACACCAGAGAGTGGCTCAAAATCCGAACAAATGATCTAATAACTGTGACTGGATTATGTTCAAATATTGATTTTTTTTCCCTGTAATGACCAAAGCAAATGGGGTTTCTTTTTGTATAATAAGTCTACATAGATAATTATATAGCAGTCAAAATAAAGAATTTAGAAAAATACACCCTTTAGCTTTTTATAGAAATCTAATTTTCAGGTTGTGACCCTGTTCCCCAGGGAGCTGCTATTTTCATCTGCCTTTGACAATACATTAGTATTGTTGATAAAAATATCTTAAAAAGTACTCAATAAAAGTACAAAAGTAAGCACTTGGTTGATTCTCCTTTCTATGTTCAGATCAAAATCAGTTATGGTATAAAACTTATAAGATGAAAGTTTCAAGAAAGCTATTGTGGAATACACTTTGTGTCTTTACTGAGGAATAGTGTAACTATAAGTGCTCCGTGGCTTGGAGCAAAACTATGTGTCCTGGAATATGCATAAACTCAGCTGTATATGAAATAAGTTCCCAGGTTGTCATTCAACCTTCCTCTGTTCCCTATATTTTCTAATGGGTCCCACCAGCATTGGGATTGAATAATTGAATTGAACAATTCAATTGAACAATTGAATTGAATAATCCTTTATTCAATCTACTCTCTTCCTCATCATTTTTTGTTCATTTACTTCAGGAACTGTAAATAAGACTCTTCTCGGGACGCCTGGGTGGCTCAGTTGGTTAAGCGGCTGCCTTCGGCTTAGGTCATGATCCCAGCGTCCTGGGATCGAGTCCCACATCGGGCTCCTTGCTCATCAGAGAACCTGCTTCTCCCTCTGCCTCTGCCTACCACTCTGTCTGCCTGTGCTCGCTCTCTCGCTCTCTCTCTCTGACAAATAAATAAATAAAATCTTAAAAAAATTTTAAATAAGACTCTTCTCACACAGTTAGATGTCTCTATTAAGCAATGGCTTCCACCAACCTGCACTAATCTTAGAGAATTAAGATTGTATAAATAGCAGTAAAGTAAAAGTAGAAGACTATCAGGATCCCCACAACTCCCCAGTGTAATATAAGAAGCTATAAATGGCATTGATGATACACTCTTTGCCCTCAAGAAGCTTATGGAAAAGTTAATATTCAGTAAGAATTAAGTTATAATGTAAACACACATGGTACAAATTTCATATCTTCAAAATTAATCCTTAAAATACTCCCTGCAACCTTAAACATTAGAAGTATGTATCTTGGTAAAATGCTCAAACTTTGAGAAGTACATGAGAACTGAGAACAACTGCTAAGACCTCAGATTCATGTCTTTTATCTCAACATGTAGTGGGGGCACTAAATGTAGTTTTTCTTCTTTTCTTTTTTATTTATGTATAAACTTAGAAGAATTCTTGCTCAGTAAGTGCACGTATAATGTAACTTTATAATATTCTTAATAATTTAATATGTTGGTTCAAATAGTGCATAATTTCATATATGGTAATGCAAAGGATTCAGAATAACAAAACAATCTTAATAAAGAAAAACAAAATTGTAGGTATTACAGTTTCTAATTTCAAAACTTATCACAAAGAAGCAATACAACAGTACAGTCCCAGCATAAGGATAGACATATAGGTCAACTGAATAAAATTGAGAATCCTGAAATAAACCCTTACATTAACAGTCAATTGTATTTCAGCAAAGATAATTAAATGAGGAAAGAATAGTCTTTTCAACAAATGGTATTGGATACCCACATGCAAAAGATTGAAATCATTCCCCTACTTCACACCACATGCAAAAAATTTACTCAGGATTATAGACTAATTATAAGAACTAAGATTATAAAATTCTTAGAAGAAAACCTAGAAGTAATCATGACCATAAGTTAGGCAATAGTTTATTTTAAATGTAACACCAAGAGCATAAGCAACAAAAGAAAAAAATAGATAAATAAATTGGACTTAATCAAAATTAAAAATTTGTATGCTTTTAGGGACTCCAAGGAAGTAAAAAGATACTCCCACTGAATGTGAGAAAATATTTGTGAATCGTATGTTTGATAAAGGTTTATATTCAGAATATATAAAGAACTCATAAATAAACTCAATATATAAGGAACTGTAAAAAAAACAACAGAAAGACAAACAATCCAGTTAGATTGGGCAAAGGACATTTCTCCAAAGAAGAGTTTTTAAATGTCCAATAAGCATATGAAAAGATGTTCAACATCATTAGCTATTAAAGAAATGTAAGTCAAAACTATAAGATACCACTTCACACCCATAAGGTGACTAAAATAAAGACAGACAATAACAAGTATTAAAGAATATACAGGAAATTGGATCCTTAATATATTTCTGGCAAGGTTGTAAAATGGTGCAACCATTTTAGAAAATAATTTGGCAGTTTCTCAAAGAATTAAACTACAGTTACTAAATGACCTAGCTCTTCTACTCCTACGTATATACCCAAGAGAACTAAAAACTAATAAGTCCACAAAATATCACACACAAATATTTGTGCAGCATTATTCATATACCAAAAAATGAAAACAAGAGAAATGGTCATCAAATGAAAGATGTATTAATAAAAATACGCATATCCTTACATATCCTGTGGTATGTTACACAGTCATGAAAAGGAATAAAGTGCTGATATATGCTACAACTTGGATGAACCTTGGAAACACTAGTTCTAAGTAAAAGAAACAAGTCATAAAAGGCCACATACTGTATGGTTCCATTTATGTAAAAACGTCCAGAATAGGTAAATACATAGGAGCCAGAAAGTAGATG
>PISX010021315.1:0-33914 GCA_004024625.1 Mellivora capensis
TGTCAGTTGTCTTTTGGTTTTGTTGACTGTTTCCTTTGCTGTGCAAAAGCTTTTGATCTTGATGAAATCCCAATAGTTCATTTTTGCCCTTGCTTCCATTGCCTTTGGCGATGTTCCTAGGAAGATGTTGCTGCGGTTGAGGTCGAAGAGGTTGCTGCCTGTGTTCTCCTCAAGGATTTTGATGGATTCCTTTCTCACATTGAGGTCCCTCATCCATTTTGAATCTATTTTCGTGTATGGTGTAAGGAAATGGTCCAATTTCATTTTTCTGCAAGTGGTTGACCAATTTTCCCAACACCATTTATTGAAGAGGCTGTCTTTTTTCCATTGGACATTCTTTCCTGCTTTATCGAAGATTAGTTGACCATAGAGTTGATATGCTGTATTTCTTAAACCACCCAATGAGAAAACAGCCCAGTTTGAAAACATAACAACAAAAAGATAAGCGAGTTAGACTTAATATTTATATGAATACCAGTAACAGCTAACATTCAATGGATCTGATATTCTAGGCACATTTTTTATATTAAATGTCATAATTTGTTCTGCTATATTCCCAAGAGGTATGTACCATCCATCCCTATTTTACTCCTCATAAAACTAAGGCATAAGATCCAAAATCACACAGCTAGAATGTGTCCAGACTGGGAATGAAACCCACATCTGTCAGACATTAAAGCTGATTGCTTAGCATTCCTGGATAGAAGCCAATCATAAACGTAGAAGAAACTCACCGAATTAGAGTACTTTATTTCCTTCTTGGATTGCATTTCAGTAGACTAACTCTGTGCATCTTATAAAAACACAGTAGAGGTGTTTTTAAAAACATGATGTATCCTCAGCACATTTTAATCCATGAAATAAAGAGACTACTTTAATCAATGATTGGAGTAGTGGTCTGAGTACTTTAATTTAGTTAAATTTAAGACACATTTTTTTTTCAGAACAAAATTAGGAAAAATATATTTTTTGAGTACCAATACAAAACCAGCTGTTGGCTTTGGAAAATATGTTACATTATAGTTTACCACAAGTGATTAATACTTCTCGAGTTTACTGAGTCTATTCAGGATCATTTTCATCCCCTGCAAAAAAATCCAGCTTTTTTCTCTAGTAATTTCCTTTTAACAAACAACATTCATTTAAACCTAAATATGGATCTTCTTTCTGAAATCTGTAATTTAGCTATTTGGGAAAAGAATAAGCTGTTTATAATAAATATATACCGGTCACTACCCACTGTTGCCTATATGAGAAGCCAACTGTCTACAGTCGGAATATCTGCCCTTCTGAGTTTCACCTGAGGGCTCCTGTGTGAAACCATTTTGTATTCTCTCAGTGGCATCTTCCTGCGTGTGATGCATCTATGCCTCTCCCTGTACCTCAGATTCATTTATTAAAGAAAACCATGGCCTTTGTTTTGAGGCACATGGTAAAGTTCCTAAAGTGACCATTATGTGAGCCATAGCCAATATTTACAACAGACCATCCCCAAAATGTGGCCCACATTTGAGGAAAATATGCCCAATTATTTTTATATGACATAATGACACAAAGGCAGGAACTTAATTTTATTTATGTAGATCACCTAACTTCCCTTTTATTCTATCTGTAGACAGTGGAATTAAGCATTTTAAGAAAGATGTGTGTACAATTTATTCCTATAGTAACTCTTAAGTCCATGTTTACATAGAATGATTTTGCAAACAAAGAATAAAGTAAAAACTGATGCAATGTGGATAAGATTCCCAATATAAACTGAATCTCCCCTTTAATAAAATCAATCTTAAGAAATCTAAGCTTCTAAACTCAGGCTAGAAATTTTTGTAGAAATTTTTTTCTACAAATTTCTTTTTCACAAAATTGCACTAAGTGTAGGCAATTAAGTAAAAAACAAATAAAATGAGCAAAACGCAACTTCCAGATTAGATATTTCCAAGCTCTTTACTTTTCTCAAGCCTTTAAAAATGGAGAGCAGATGCTGCTGTTGACGTTCCAGGGAGAGAGAAGAAACCTTCTTCTCTTTGTTATGAGCCGCTTTAAATCCTCTTTAGAGACTCACTCTGAAAACTTTTGCACAACAGGAAGAGAAGTGAATTTTATCCAGGGAATATAAACATGCTACTGAGCACTAATGATTCCTGTGTGCCAAATTAAGAATCTCGAATAAATGTTGGGCGGGGGCATATAGAAGTATACGTCTCCAGGAAGGGAAATTGAGAAGTGTTTTTTGGTTGGTTGGCTTGTTGGTTTGCCCTTTTGATCATTTATTTATTTATTTAGGTTTTGTTTTGTCCATTTTATTTTTTAGAATTGAAAATCCAGAGTTTGGTGTTTTTTTTTTTTGAAGATTTTATTTATTTATTTGAGTGAAAAAGAGCGTGAGCAGGGGGGAGGGGAAGAGACAGAAGCAGGCTCCCCGCTGATCAGGGAGCCTGTCCCAGGACTCCATCCCAGGACTCCTGGATCATGACAAGAGCCAAAGGCAATGCTTAACCAGCTGAGCCACCCAGGTGCCTGGGAAATCCAGTTTCTATCACATACTAGAAGATCAAAGTCTCTGGCTACTACAGATTGTGCTGTGTTTGGCTGGCAGGATCTGGGCCACTTCAGGTTAGCTGTTGTGTGGACAATGAGCTATATGTGCTTGTTTTTTCCAGGACGTGATCTTCCTCTATAAACAATGCATCTGTCATTTTATTCATTATATCTGCAGGATTTAGTTTTGTACCCCAGTGAGCAGATTGGGTGGCCATGCCAGGATTTGCTACCCCATGAGTTTAAGATCAATAAATTGGTTTTAGTTGCTAGTGTTATTCTCCTATTATAGACCATAAAAGGCCATTTTTGAAGGGCCCAAATACAGATAATCCTTTCTGTGCTAGATTTTGGTTTGTTTTTCAGTTCCAGGGGAACTGTGTGAGGATTTACTTATTTTTAATTTTTGTCTTTTAAAGATTTTATTTATTTGAGAGAGACAGAGAGAGCAAGAGCACGAGCATAAGCAGGAGGGAGGGGCAGAGGCAGAGGGAGAAGCTAACTCCCCGCTGAGCAGGGAGCATGATGCAGGGCTCAATCCCAGGACCCCGGGATCATGGCCTGAGCCAAAGGCAGTGGCTTAACCCACTGAGCCACCCAGGTGCCCCTGTGTGAGGGTTTAACATGATTTTTTAAAATTTGGATAAATTTAAATCTCAGAAAGCTGTAACTGATAAAGTTATGTCTTTCAATTCAGAAAATTTGCATTGACCAACATGTTGGCAGCATTTTTGCTCAAAATTGTGTATTAGGTAGCTATTACTGCATAACAACCACCACAAAATTTCAACAGCACACGAAAATGAGCGCATATTTTTCGCTCATGTGTCTATGAGTTGTCTGTAGTTGGGGTGACCTAGGCTTGGCATGGTGAACTTACCCACGCTGAGGGCTGCATCCACATGTCTCTCATCCTTCTCGGGGTAGAGGGATACTCAGGCTATATTCTTCTGATGTAGTGGCAGAAGCAAAAGAGGACTCAAGCACATTTTATGCCTTTTTTTTACTCTGTTTTCACTGTATCACGTTGGCGAAAGCAAATCACATGGGCAGTCTCTGTCCATGGTAAGACTCTGGCCAATACATGGATGTGTAATGCTACTACACGGGAGTGATAATTGAGCACAATACTTAAAAGTACCACAGCATGAGAGAGAAAATGTAATTTTTACAAAATGAAATCATTTTGTTGGAGAGAATAAAGGTCCTCAGCCTAAAGTATCACGCAATTTATTTGTAATCAGCTTCTTCCTATCATTCATTTCCTGTTCATTCCTACAGCTGGCTCCTTCTCCTAGAATGTCTTCCTTCTCTTTCTTAACCTGATCCATATTTATTCACCCTTTAAGCTCAGCACATACACCACCCTTTATAGAAAGTAAATTCTGACCTTCGTGGTTTAAGGCAGAAACACTTGCACATCCACTAGCCCAGCACTTTCCATGTTGCATTGTAATGATCTACACGTCAGTCTCTCCAGAAGGAGGAGAGTGCCTTTGAATCTTTTGTTCCTAACACTGCATGCAGCCAGTGCTCATTTATATTTATTGAAGGAAGACAATAAAGGAAACAGAAGAAGACAAAAAGACAGTCTCTGCCTTCAAAACTCAAGTCCTATGCTCTAAAAGTACATATTTTCCTCATAATTTTATACAAGTGAATTTAAATTATAAAATCATATTTCCTTGCCGAAATATGTAGATTATCCACTAAAAAAGTTAGTACTGTTATCATGTATTTATGCCCTAAAACTAATTGCATTTTTATTTTATGTAGAATTATGTGTAGGAGATTAATAAGTGTATCATTACCTATACAAGCTGGAGCTTGGTTATTAATCATATGTAAACTACTGAACTGCTATATTAGAAGGAAAATAAAACATTTAATTATTATGAATGGTTGTTAAGAATTACTTGATAATATCAGGCATCACCCTTTTAGATTATAAAATGTGAATCATTGAAGCAATTAAATCACAGCACTCAAATCTCATTAAAGAGTATGAAAACAAATCTTATAATGACTCTATCAAGTATGTTTCTTTTATTCAGTAAAAGAAACCTGAAATTAAATTTAGCAATAGGTATACACTTCCCAGCTAATAATGACTTTTAAAAATACTTATCTAAACCAGAACTACCTTAATATTTAGTCTTAGATATTTATTTAATTATAAATTACTCAAATTGAAAACACACAGATATCCCTAAAGATTTTTAGTGTTTCAGCAATCTTAGCCTCATGTTCTGGGTACAGCTTCTCATTAAGAACCTGAAAAGTGGGGTGCCTGGGTGGCTCAGTGGGTTAAAGCCTCTGCCTTTGGCTCGGGTCATGATCCCAGGGTTCTGGGATCGAGCCCCATATTGGCCTCTCTGCTCATCAGGGAGCCTGCTTCCCTCTCTCTCTCTCTGCCTGCCTCTCTGCCTACTTGTGATCTCTGTCTGTCAAATAAATAAATAAAATCTTAAAAAAAAGAACCTGAAAAGTATTTATTACTTTAATCATTACAGTAATCAATGATAACTTTTTAAAATAATTTACTTCATTTAATGACTTTTGTCAAGAAATGGACTTTGTCATTCAGTAGTTCTATAGATTCATTTTAATCATTTTGAAATAGTAAAATCAAAGACCATACTAGGAATATAGTTTGTGTGAGAAATTGCTCAAGCTGTGGGTAAGAGTGCTTCTTTTTCCCCAGAATATGATTCAACACATACCAATTTTGTGTTATAAATCAATTTAGTCTAGAAATTACCCTGGCATTTGGCACATTCTCTAAGTAACACATGGGTGTATTTAATATAATTAAATGCATAAATATGAACTATTAGGTGAATTATTAGCTTGAGTCATGAAGTTGACAATATCTGTTGATTTTTTGTTTTTACCTAAGAAAATGGTAATTGCACATGGTTTGATCTAATAAAAATGGTTATTAACAGAATACTACACATGCATATGTGTCCATACAGGAATATTAGTTATTCATTTTAATTATTACCAATATTAGGATTTTTAAGTTAGCATAAATTTTTTAAGATTTTAAAAATATGCATTAACAGGCAGTGAAATAAAAAAAATAGAATGTAAGACATGCTACTCAGAATTTAATGCTCAAAGACAAATTTTTAAAAATGAGAAGCTATTTTTTTCATCTCTCACCTCAACAAAAATTGCAAATAGCTATTATTATTCACGATGCAGGAAAAGTAATATTCCTTGTTGTTTGATTGTGGCAGTTCAAATTTGTATAACCATGTTGAAGAGTAATTGGATAGCACTTATAAAAATTTAATGTTGTATATACTCTAGAATCTAGCAATATATGCATCAAACTTTATGCCACAAATCCAGTAGGGTGAAAGTGCAACTGGACCCCTTTTGAGAAAATGAAATGTAGGTATATGGATAAACATACAAAAATCATAAAGACTTATAAACTATAAAAATAATTTTCTATGGGTACAGGGAGGAGGTTTTCTTTTTCAAATTATATTTTCCAACTACATGATAAAGCAAGCATCAGGATCATTTAACTTCTTACTTTTGTGAATGTTTAAAAAACATTGTCTACATTAAAATTGCTTTAGAACACAAAAAAAGAAATGTTACCCTTCCCCCACCTCTACAGTCAAAGAAGGAAAAAAATGCACACATTTTGTGACTATATAGTAATAGTAATAGTATTCAGGAATGAGCCTCCATTGTCCAATATGGCGAACCTCTTTTTCTCTTTCTCCTCTCAGTTTTATTCAGTTGAACTTATTCAGCCACTAATTACTTGTATCTGTTCTCCTGTTCACTAGATCTTTGGCTAAAGTCAGACGGAGCCACACGTATATACATACAGGCAGGACTCTGTCTCTCTCTCTCTTTCACACACACACATACACACACAGCCCCCTGATCTCTCCTGTAGTAGGTAGCAAGTACTCTACTTTAAAAAAAAAAAAAGATTTATTTATATATTTAAGGGAGAGCGAGTGCACGTGTGCAGGGGTGTGGGAGGGCCAGAGGGAGAGGGAAAGGGGCAAGCTTTCAAGCAGATTCCCCACTGACCGCAGGGCCTGACCGGGGCTCAGTCTCACAACCCTGTAATCCTGACCCGATCCAAAATCAAGAGTCGGATGCTCAAGTGACTGAGTCATCCACACATCCCCAAGTGCTCCTTTAAGACAGTTTGAAAAGTATAAACACTGCTAGGCTTTAAATTACATTCATTTAGTTAATTCTTGTAATCAAAATGATGAAAAGGAGGAGGAAAGGAAGAGTGAATGGAAGAAAGGAAGAAAATAAAATGGATGTGGAGAGGAAAAATTTGCTATAAAGTCAATTAGAACACATGTTCAAAAAAAAAAGAACACATGTTCATTGGAGAAATTTCCAAATTATTTTGAAAACAAAATCATGATTATATAAAAAGACTGCTAGAAAAATGAAGATCAAAGTAACCTGATGGGTCAAGCAAAGCTAAACTTATGAGTGCTTTTATTTTTTTATTTTTAAAAGATTTTATTTATTTATTTGACAGACAGAGATCACAAGTAAGCAAAGAGAGAGAGAGAGAAGCAGGCTCCCCGCTGAGCAGAGAGCCCGATGTGATGCGGGGCTCGATCCCAGGACCCGAGATTATGACCTGAGCCGAAGGCAGAGGCTTTAACCCACTGAGCCACCCAGGCGCCCCTTATGAGTGCTTTTAAATGGGAATTAGAACAGACTATGTATAGTCTTCACACACAGGCTGAGGGATTTTGAGGTGGGTCTTGCAAGTAAAGGAATTATTTGGGATCAGGCAGAATTTATGACATAACTCCGGATTGGTGAGTGGGAATAACAAAGCAGAGTTTCTGAATTCTGTCTTTATGCTTAAGCAGTTAGTCTTGGTAGGTTGGTTCAGTCTTAATTTCTAGGAGTAGGAACAGTAGCTTAGATATTTTCCCTTGTTCTCTGTATTGCTTAGCAAACACACACACACCCACACCCCCCCCACACATGCATGTGCACACACACATACACACCCACACAACCCCATTCCCCAAGACAGAATTTGTCACAGAATTGTTAGTACAGGAATAGGAAATTATTTTGGTTTTGTCTTAACACCATAACCCAAAAATAATCCCAATACAAAATGTTACATAAATTTCATGACTCACATTTCCTTTACATAAATCCGTATATATTTTTATATAATTATCAATAATAAATATACATAATACTTATTATATATATATAAGCATTTTTATATATAACATTATATAAAATAAGCTATTATCCTTATTTTTAAATATTCCTGAAAGAATAATATCTTGGTACACAAAATTATGGTGTAGTTAGGAATGTACAATGATTTATTTTACCAGCTCCCTATTATTAGACTTTGAGTTTGCTTTCAACATTTGGCTATTATAAATACTGCCATAATGAACATCTGTGCATATAAATCTTTGACCTCATCTGTCATTATCTCCTTAGGACAGATTTCTAGAAATAAAATTAATTGCCAAAGAGTGTCCATCTCTATTTAGTATAAAATTGTGAGTGAAATGATTTATTACTTTACCACGATCACAGTTTCTATCTTCCTGTAACTTTTGAGAATATTATATGACAGATGCTATTATAGACAGCGAGTAATTTACACATTTGAACTCTTACGGCTGTTCATTACAGATGAAAACCATGGAGTTATTTTCTTTAGAAAGTGAAGACTCTGCTTTATCAATGCCTCTCATTTAAAAAGGATGTCAAAGTTATCACACTAAGTACTTCATCCTTCCTCTTACTAAGATTTTTGTTCACTGTTTGTTTTATTTATTTAGTAAATTGGTTGGACTTATTATCAATCCAAAGTTCTGGTATTTTCACTAATATTAAGGCCTGAAACTGTCTTCTGACCCAGTGCCAATTGGAATCATTGTATATTTCTGGATTTCTTACAATCAGATTCATTTAGGAAAGTTATTCTCTTCTTCCTTGGAAATGGCAATGTAATGTTGCTTTTACTATTGTAAAACTGTGTTTTACAATAGTAAAAGCAAGCAGACTGGATCTTAACCACTAAAGGTTTACCATAATCTCAACTCAGCTCAGGAATCCTGCAGTCAGTCTTCTCCCTAAACTTGCACACCTTTAAAAAGTTGCTTTATGCATAGCTCTGGGTAACAGCACACTGGTGTCCGCAATGCATAAAGATATATATCATTGTTAGAGACACTCTATTGTCTAAATGCTGTATTTTAGTGAACTTGCATTAATACTTCTGTTGGAAATACATTTTTCTACATGTGTTCTAATTCAATGTTCAATAATTTGGGTAGTTTCTATTTACAGATACAGGCAAAATAGTGATTGCATAAGTTATAGAAAACAAAGTCCTCAGTTAGATATTGTTGGGAAAGAAAATCCTATTCAGCCACTTCAATGCTCTGAAATATTGGTTGTTTTTAATTCTGGCCTATGTTATCTGTGGCCAAAGAAAGAAGTATGGGGGAACACAAATTACTGAAAAATTCCGATACTTATAGCTATTAGATGAGATTTGAGTGGTTATTTCTAGACTTATTGTCAGTTCAAACAAATCATTTGTAATGAGAGTGGAAGAATAGTTTTTCCCCCATGTGGAATTCAAATGTTGCTTTATCATGTAAAATATCAGTGTGAGAACAATTTGTTGGTATACACTTGACATCTAATTGTGATATAGGGTTTCTAAACTCAAAATTCTTGGGCTCGAATCACAGATTCTCTACCTACATAGGCAAATTCTTAACCTCTGTATGGCTGTTTTCTCATCTGCAAAGTGGTTGTGATAAGAGTTGTTATCTTGTAATTTATGTAAGCCCAGCAGTGCTGGCATCTAATCATCTTCAATAAATACTAACATCATGTTAGTAGTAATTTTTTTTAAAAGTTACATATTCAGTCATTAGCATTTACTGAAAAGGCAATGGATGCAGTACGTGTAGATACTAGCAATTTGCGGAGACAAATTGAAAAGGCAAATCTTGAGGATTTAAGATTGAAAAAGGCATAGGAGAAAAACATGGACATGGCAAGAAGTCCACAGAGTTACCGGGGTAACTGGCAGGGAAAGCAAAAGTCAAAATTACATAAACAGGTTTATTATTAAATATGAAAGAATAAAGAAACACATTTAAAAAGTGAAATTGCTAAGCACACAGACACAGAACGAAGGAAAATGTAGCATTAGTATTTGGAAAGGAACTGTCTGTACAGTGGGCAGGTAACACATGTTTTAAAGATGTCTTTATGCTGATTAGCCAAAAGGGAACTCCAAAGAATCAAATAAATTAGGGACCATGTAAATTATGTTTCTAAAATTTTATCTTAATGCACAAAGTCCAGGCTTTGGGGCTGCTCTTATAATAATGGTGCCAGTTTGCCATAATTTCTTTACTACTTACTATATGTCTTATGACCAGGAGAATAATTTTCAAGATAATTTTTTAGGGTTAGAATTTCATAATTTATTTAGTAAATAGAGTACCTTTGATGGATGCCTGATCACATTTACACTGGTAACCAGTGAAAACCTGCCTAAGAACATTCATGTCACAACTATCTAATAAAGGTGCTATTATGCTTACTTTATTGTTAAAAATCAATCTTATTTTCTCCATGTGCCCAAAGCCCTACAGCTCATAAGTGGCAAAGAAAGAAAGAAAGGAAGAAAGAAAGGAGATCTGAAGTCCTGTTCTCTGGAAATCACACTGTTTTGATAAAACTCAAAGAGAGACATTAGATAGGACAGAAATCATAGAGGATTCAAAAGTAATGAGAAAGGGAAAACACTGAAGATCTTAAAAACACGGTTCCTTTGAAACAAAAGCAAGATAAAGAAGCAGGTGATGGAGGTCCATTTGTTTTCAGACTCTGAAGAGGGGGCGCAAACAAACAAGGTAGCCAACAGAGCACTTTAAGTAATCACCTGCTTTCATGAAACAAAAGTGTAAGTTCTATTGTTAATTAGGAATTGTTCCCTTCCATAAGATTATTATTATACACTTCCTTGAAATTCTTGGGAAATGATATTTTAGAAAGAGGGAGTACAATTATCTATTATTCGTGTTGGTTTGGGTACGGTTGTGTTGATTTAAACATATAACCCCCTCGTAAAATCAATAGCATTTTATATCCAGAACAAGACTAGAGACTGACCAAAATGAGTAATGCACTTTCCATATTATGGGTGCTTGTCAAAAGATGTTTTTATTAGAAATAAAATAGAGATCCTTGTAAAAGTAAAATACTACCAGGATTTCCTCATTAGGTACGCTTCTACCTTTCCCTCTTATTTTGAAGTATTTCACCTTCAGTTTCATCAAGATTTCTAATCCATTAGACTTGAAAGATGCATAAATGAGTGCAATATAAAGCAGCAATTGCTAAAGAAATTAATCAAGGCTCTCACAATACACCTTACTTGTGATTTTTTTCTTTTAAATAAAAGCAGAGGCAGACAACAGCAGCCTGAACCAGCAAGAATAATTCGCTAACAGCAGTTCAGCTCTGGGCGGGGGAGGGGGGGGAGGACCACCCCCCACAAAACAAGACAAAAACCCCTTCTCTCCTGCACTGTTCCACCTGGTTCTCAAAATAACTCTAAATCAATCATTTGAATTTTTTCTTTTAATACATTTTTCTGATGAGTTCATTCGTTGATTTTTAAATTAAACTATCTTGTGTTTTGGGATAAACCTAATTTTCCTGTGGTATATTTTCTTTTGTCAAATTATCATGATCATTGCTGGATATAGTTTACTAATATTTTGTTTAGATTTTTTGCATCTATGCTCATTATGAAACAATTTTATCATGTTATATTTTTTCTGGGAACTTGTAAATTTAATCCAAAATTTCCCATTCATTACCATAAAGTTATTTATAATATACTTTTGT
Source organism: Mellivora capensis (assembly GCA_004024625.1). NCBI lineage: Eukaryota > Metazoa > Chordata > Mammalia > Carnivora > Mustelidae > Mellivora > Mellivora capensis. Next base: position 11,467 of record PISX010021315.1, read on the forward strand.
TATTTGACTGCCCATAGTTGGGTCTCCATTGTGAATTTTGGTAATTTGTGAATTATCTCTTTTTTTGATTATTTAAATCAGAGGTTTGCCAAATTTATTTTTTCCTTCTTAAAACAAAGAATCAGAGCACCTGCATGGCTCAGTTGGTTAAGCGTCTGCATCTCGATACTGGCTCAGGTCATGATCTCAGGGTCATGAGGTTGACCCACACATAGGGCTCCTCTCTCAGTGAGGAGTTTGCTTGTCCCTCTCTTTCTGCTTCTCCCCCAAAATAAATAGATAAATAAATCTTTTTTTAAAAAATCAGCTTCTGGCTTTTTTTTTTTTTTTTTTTAAGAAAGAGAGCGAGCACAGGCAGACAGAGTGGCAGAGGGAGAAGCAGGCTCCCCGCCAAGCAAGGAGCCCGATGTGGGACTCGATCCCAGGACCCCGGGATCATGACCTGAGCCGAAGGCAGCCGCTCAACCAACTGAGCCACCCAGGCGTCCCTTCTGGCTTTTTTTTTTTAACCTCGCTTGCAAATATTTCTATTTGTTCAACTTTGGTTACTTTTATACTTTTTTCTTTGGAACTGTTTTACTTTTCTTTCTCTTTGTTTTTGTTTCTTAAAATGCTTGCTTTGTTCATTAAATTTAAGCCTGTATTCTTTACTAATGTGTATTTAAGGCTCTAAAATTATTTCTAAATGCTTTAATTACATTCCCAAGCTTTAATTTGTAGCATTTTTATTAATATTATTATTGAATTAAAATATTTTCTAATATCCATTAGGACATTTTCCTTAAAGCACTGGTTATATAAAATGTTTCTTATTGCTTAAATACATTGATGTCAGGGAAAAATACCTGTATGCTCTGAGTTCTTTGAAGTAGGATGGATTTGCTTTGGAGTCTTTTTATGATAAATCTTCCTAAATCATCTTATGTGCCTGAAAAGAATGTGCTTCTTAACTTCTTGAGTGCACGGCAAACAATTTAAAATCATTACAAGTTATGGATATATTGAAGCTTTTAGCGTTACAAAGTTACCCTCTTCCTAGCATTTTTTTTCTACCTATCATTCTGCTTACATATTAACATAACTAAATGTTTTTTTTTTCTTTTCAACAGTTACATATGTATTTCCATCCTTTTACTTTATAATATTTTTTTTCACTTAGTACATTTAGAAATATTGTAATTACTGGTATGTCTGGATTTAATTCCTACCATTCTATCTTATTTCTTGATTTGTCCTTCATATGTTGTATTTTTTTCCTTCTATCTTATCTGTTGAATTTTTTTTTCCTTATTCCATGTTTTGCTGTCTGCTAGTTTGGAAGTTGAACCCTCGGTTTCTATTCTTGATTTGTCTCCCTAACTTATTGAAGTCTTTATTTTGCCATATTTAGCATTATTAACTTATCAAGGTACAGTCTAAGATTAATATCTGTGTGAACACCTTAAAAAATAGGACATTAAGAACACTTTAATCCCCTCCACTGCCCCTACCCTGATGCATATGCTACTCATTTATAAATAAATTTGTTTTAGATATTTAAACTCTATATTATTGTAATCACATGTTATTATTTTATCTTAATATTTGTCCACTTTTAAAAACATATTTTAATATTGTTATTCATTCTTGAAATTTATAATTTCCATCTGGAATCATTTTTTTCTGTATCATTTCAAAATTTTCTTTAATGAGGATCTGTTGGTGGACTGGCAATTTTTTAGTTTTGGCACTTTGAAAATATCATTCCTGTCACCATACTTCCATTGTTGCTCATGAAAAGTCAGAATGACAACAAGTGATTACAAAACGTATTAAGATTTTTAAAATACTCTCCCCAAATGGATAAGTTACCTAGAAGTATGAATTTAGTATCAAATATTCTGAATGGAGAAGTACATTGTGTTCCTGAATAGAAAGACTCCACATCATATTTAGCCCTCCCTAAAGTAATCTACAAATACAATGTGGCTTCCAAAAAAAATCCTAAAATGTTTATGCATATGTGTGTACATCCTGAAATTCATATGGAAATAAAAGCAGCCAATAATAGCCAAGACAAGTTTGAAGATTAAAAAGAGTATTGTGGGGGCGCCTGGGTGGTTCAGTCGGTTAAAGCCTCTGCCTTCGGCTCAGGTCATGATCTCAAGGTCCTGGAATTGAGCCCCGAATCGGGCGCATTGGGCTCTCTGCTCAGCAGGGAGCCTGCTTCCTCCTCTCTCTCTCTGCCTGCCTCTCTGCCTACTTGTGATCTCTGTCTGTCAAATAAATAAATAAAATCTTAAAAAAAAAAAAAAGAAGAGTAGTGTGGGGTTTTCTCTACTTAATTTCAAGACTTACTACGAAGCTTTGGTGACTGGCACCTTTGTATTTATATAGGGATAAAAACAAAAGCTGAGAGAAAGCTGAGAAATAGATCATACATATATGTAAACTTAGTATATGACAATGTAGACATTGTAAATCAGTAATGAAATGATGATGAATCTACCTCGCCACATTTTCAAAATAGGTTTCAGATAAAGATCTAAATCTAAAAAGTGAAATGTAAAAAATAGAAATAAATATGGGATAATATATGTATGTTGTGTATGGTCAGAGTTTTTTAAAGTAATTTATAATTATTGAATAATTTTTAAAAAATTGATTCAGAGATACCAACTTGCTTTGCAAATTACAAGAGCTATAACAAACCAAATCAAACAATTATTTATTAATGGTTATATGCATATAATATATGTGTTCTTAGTGCACTCTGATTTTCCCAGCTATTACCTTGTAAAATCATCAGCAACTGTAGCATTACCTTTGATTTATCCAGGTGTTAATATCATATGTTATATTAAGAACAGTTCACATGGTAGTGGGCAATGACAATTGACCTAAGTGATAATTACACACTGCTTTTAATTTAAATTCAGCATGCTGCCAGGATAGTAACACACATATAGTATGACTTTGGTCAAAAAAGCATTAGATATATTAAATGCTTAAACCAACTTTCAAAATAATAATAATCAAGGTCTTAGAGAGTTTTGGTGGCACAGTACTAAGACAATGGAAATCTCTCTTTTTTTTTTTTTAAGATTTGTTTGTTTATTTTAGAGAGAGGGAGAGAAAGACGGGAGGAGTAGATGGACAGGGAGAGAGGATCTTAAGCAGACTCCTCACTGAGCACAGAACCGGACAAGGGCTCGACCTCACAACCTAGAGATCACATCCTGAGTGGAAACCAAGAGTCAGAGGTTTAATTAAGCCCGGCACTTAGGCCAAGGTAACTTAGCCAGGCACCCAGACAATGAAACCGTTATGTACTACATTGATAGTTCACTATGTGCTGAGCAGAGAATCAAAAATTTTATCTATTATTTTGTTTGATGATCACAATAACCCTGGGAGGTACAGTTATTACCCATTTCACTGGTGGGGAAACTGAAGCTTAGTAATCCAACAGTGTGTCTGAGATCAGAGTAAGTGGCAGAGCCCAGCAACTGCAGCCCAGAATGATCTTAAAGTCCTGGTCATTAATGACAACTTTATAATTGTCAAATAAATTGTTTTCTCCAGAAAGGAGGAGGATGTTTTTTGTATGGCATGTTAGTTAGCATGACTCGGACTATTGAAACATCTGTACATTTTAGTGGTAGACAATTTTTATCTAGCATCAAACTTAAAAGTGAGTCAGTTAAATGTGATAGTTTTTTATTTGACTGGATGAGAACAAACTACTAAATCAAACATTTTTTTAGAAATAGTGTTTTTATCTCAGAAGATATTTGAAATTTTATCAAATGATATAAAAGAATATGGGATCAAAATAGTGGAAGCTTTGCAAATTATGAAACCACTGAAAAATCTGAAATATACTCAAGATTTCTTCATAAACTATCGAACAAAATAGTTCATTACAAGTTTTAGAAAGTTGTTGTCGTCACAAATATGTCATGTTTTAAAAAGTATGTCCCTGAAGACTAATCAGAGAATTTTAGTGAAGCTGACAAATTCCACAAGGAATTAAGAAAAAATTAACATTTTTGTTTGCATATCTCTCATACCGTCTTCTACTTATGTACATAAGTCTTCTTATCTATACCTAGAAATGCTGTACTCAAGGTATTGAAAGGCATGCTATTGAGAAATGCTAGGGAAAGGAAGTGAATGATTGGGCACGTCTTACAACCCAGTGCAAACTCAACACAAAGAACACTCGAAGGGAGGCGTGTCAATTTATACACAAGATTAAACCTCCTGCTGAGAAACATTTTGCAGATAATAACTTGATAGGGACTGCATACATTCAGAGCTATACTTGTAATACACAAGCACTTGCACATCTTTAAAAACTGTTTTACTTAAAGCAGGCATATTGATTCTAGTGATATATATTATATATTTTTTTAAAAAATCAATGTTCACTAATGTAAGAAGAAAAAGATGGTTTTGATGCCACTTCTATTCCAATTTTATTTCTCTTCCCTTAGTTTTATGAAAGATGTCACTTACCACAATTGTCTTATTTGTATATGACCTTTCCAGATCAATGCAGTTTATCATTTGTTCTTCTCCTGAAGGTCATTTTTATATTTTACCTCTTTCCTCTTACTATATATATATATATATATCTATCTTAAAGTATATATTTGAGCAATGGATAATATACTATACTCCAGTTTGTTTATTGCTCTGCTGTACTTCAATCATCTTTTTTACAGTTGACCTGAGTACTTTTTTTTCTGAAATAGTGAAGGTTATTATCATTGTACTGTCATAGAATCCCTGAATGCTGGGCTGTTCCATGGAAGTGAAGGAAGTGAATACATAACATAGACTAGAGGGTAAGAGCCTGGGATCTGGAATAAGGTGGAATGAGTGTTAGTCTCAACTTTGTCATTTTTAGCTAAGATGATTTTGTTTCCTCATTCTGAAAATGAGAATATTAATAAGGTTGCTCTTTCCACTTTCTAGGGCATTGAATATACTAGTATTTTATAACTTCACTTATTGACTGAGCTCTTCATAATTGGGCTTTTATTGTTTGAGAAGTGATGTAAGATAAGTAAGCTTAAAACATGTTATTCAACTCTTTTCCATTAGTACAGAGAGTTGGCTTTTTTGGAAATGGAATGCCTGAAGAATTTTTAAATTATGTAATTTTTGATAGGTAATCCATAATATTCAACATATATCTTTCAGGTTTTCCTTTACTCAACAAATATTAACTGAATGCCTATTATCAGCCAAGGATTCAAATGATGAGGGTTTGGTATTAAACAAAGCAAGCAGCAATTTATACTCACAAAACTTACTTTTGAATCTATTCCTCTTACAGGTTACATTAAAACCTACCAGCAAATGGTTTTATATAAATAAGTACAATGGTTATATAATTGAAAGAAATAATATAGTGCAGAATGACAGAAGAACCACATAAATGCTTAAGGAATTTGAAAAATATTTAATACCTAGCATGGCTACCATAATTTGGGTTATGTATAAGATTCTCTTCATACTTAAAAAGTGTAATGGTTATATTTAAAGGGACCATTTACTTAATTTTCACAGACTTTAAAAGGATGTAATTTAACACCATATATTATATGTTATAGCAACTGTTTATAAGAACAGATGGTTTCAGTTTTCAACTGAAGTCATGGTGGATGACAACTGTCCATTACTTAATGAGAATTCTTTATTACTCTATAAAATGCTGATAATGAACTGAGTTTCCAAGCTACTTGTATTTTATAGTCATATAGATATATAAGCAAAACAAAATGTGCAGAACGAATATCACCAGTTTTCTAAATTATGTAAGTAATAATAGAGGATAAAAGGAAGAAGTCTTTTATGAGAAGAAGATTCTGCTTTAATAGAATATCTCTGGGGGTGCCTAGAGGGCTCAGTCTGTTAACCCTCTGACTCTTGATTTCAGCTTAGATTCATGAGACCAAGCCCCGTGTCAGGCTCTGAGTTGGGCATGGAGCCTGCTTAAGATTCTCCCTCTCGCTCTCCCTCTGCGCCCTGCTCCTGCCACTCCCCACCACCCTGCTCATGTGCTCTCTCTCTTAAAAAAAAAAAATCTCTGGATGTGTTTTTAAGCCATTTCTTTGTAAATTAGCAGAATTAAACAACAACAACAACTAAATAGCACTGAAGATACCCAGCTGAACATACATTTTTTACCAAAAAAAGGAGGAATGATGAGAGTTCTGTTTCATGCTGCAGTTAGGGGAAGTAAGAAATTGAGTGAAGAGGAAAATGTCTGTCCACCATGAGATGACATACTATTGCCAAACACAGGGCTACATGGTTTCCCATCCATGTGTAATAGCATCCTAATACCTCATTAGTTGCATCTGAGATATATTTCATTAATTTTTCATCACAACCCAGTTAGATAGGTATTAATCTTTCCATCTTTATCAAAAGGACACATAGGATCAGAGTCTTAAACTTGGAAGAGACGAGAGAAACATCACCACGACCTGTTACAAAGAAAAATAGTAACCAGTCTTCGAGACTTCATCATGTTCATTCCACAAAGATCTTTGTAAGCACTTAGCAAATACTGGGCACTCTCCCAAATATATTAGTGTTCTTTCTTTTCCACTGCCAACCTCTGGGCTATCAGGTCCTTTCTTGGAAATGCCAGGTTCTACTCTCACTGGCTATCTCTCACATGCATTATCACAGTGTCCCGTTATAATAGTCTCCTAAGTAAGAACAACTCACTGATCTCACAAAATAGCTTGATAATAGCATGTCAATATTTTATACGTGGAAGCACACACACATACACACACATACACACACACACTTCAGGCAAAAATGCATGCATTGGTAGAAACAATCTCAGTCTTTTGACTGAAAAAATATTTCTTGATTTGGTTAGTGACACTATCTCCAGGCAGAGTGGTCTTTTTTTTGAAAATTGAAATATAATTGACATATAACATTGTGTAGCTTTAATGTGTACAATGTATTGATTTGATACATTTGTATATTGTAATATGATTATCACTTTAGCCTTAGCTAACACCCCATATCTTCACATAATTATTATCTCCTTTTTGTTGTAGGAACAATTACTATCCAGTCTCTTAGCAACCTTGAAGTTTATAGCACAGTATTGTTGAGTATAAGCACAATGATGTGTGTGTATTGGCTCTCCAGGACTTACTTATTTATTAGTTCCCAATTTGTACTCTTAAACAACACATCCCCAATTCTCTCCCAGCCCCTGCCAGTCCCTGGTTAAAAACAAAACAAAACAAAACAAAACAAACAAAACAAAACAAAACAACAAAAAACCTAACCTAAACTAAATAACCACCATCCTACTCTCTGTTTATAAGCTTTTACATTTTTTTGGTTTAGATTTTACATTTAAGTAATATCAGACAGTATGTCTTTCTCTAACTTGTATCACGTAACATAATGCCATCAAGATCCTTATGTGTTGTTGCAAATACAGGATTTCCTTCTTTCTATGGAAGAACGATATTCCATTGTGTTTATGTACCACAAATTTTTAATCTACTTAAAAATCCACGGATGGACACTTAAGTTGTTTCTGTATTTTAACCATTGTGAATAATGCTGCAATAAACAAGGGAGTGTATACATATCTTCAAACTCCTGTTTTTATTTCCTTTAGATATATAGTTAGAAGTGGAATTGCTGGATCATGTGATAGTTCTACTTTTGATTTTTTAAGGATTCTCCATGCTGTTTTCCACAGTGGCTGAACCAATTTACATTCCAACCAACAGTGTACGGGAGTTCTTTTTTCTCCACATTCTAGCCTACACTTGCTATCTTTTCTTGATGATCCCCATTCTAACTGGTGTGAGGTGATATGCCATTGTGGTTTTGATTTGCATTTCCCTGATGATTAGTGATGTTGAGCATCTTTTCATGACCGTGTTGGCCATTTAAATGTCTTAGGAAAAATATCTATTTAGTTCCTCCGCCAATTTTAAAAATTAGATTGTTGTTGCTATATCGTATGAATTCTTGGTATAATTTGTATCTTATTTGACAGGTATATATTTAGCAAATATTTTGTCCCATTCTGTAAGTTGTCTTTTCATTTTGTTGGTTGTGTCTTTTGCTACACATAATCTTTTTAGTTTGATGTAGTCCTATTTTTGCTTTTATTGCTTGTGGCTTTTGGGGTCATATCCACAAAATCACTGTCTAATCCACTGTCAAGAATTTTCTTCCCCATGTTTTCTTGTAGGAATTTAAAGGTATCAGGCCTTATGTATAAATCTTGAGTCCATTTGTGTTAATTTCTGTGAGTGGTGTAACATAGGAGCCCAATTTCACTTTCCTGCATGTGGTTAACCAGTTTTTCAAACACCATTTGTTGAAGAGACTATCTTTGCCCATTGAGTGTTCTTTCTTCCCTTGTCTAGTATTAGTTGACTATATATTTCGGGATTTAATTCTGGGCTCTCTATTCTGTTCCATTGGTCTATGGGTCTATTTTTATCCAGGACCATATTGTTTTAATTATTGTAACTTGTAATATAATTTGTAATTGGGAAGTGTGATGTTTCTGGCCTTGTTCTTTTTCAGGATTGCTTGCTCTTTTCAGGGTCTTTTGTGTTTCCACAGTTTTTGGATTGTGTTTCCTATATCTGTGAAAAATGCCATTGTAGGGGCGCCTGGGTGGCTCAGTGGGTGAAATCTCTGCCTTCGGCTCAGGTCATGATCCCAGGGTCCTGGGATCGAGCCCTGCATTGGGCTCTCTGCTCAGAAGGGAGTCGGCCTCCCCTTCTCTCTCTGCCAGCCTCTCTGCCTACTTGTGATCTCTATCTGTCAAATAAATAAAATCTTAATAAATAAATAAATAAATAAATAAATAAAATCTTTTTTAAAATGCCATTGTAATTTTGAAAGGGATTACATTGATCAATAGATGGCTTTGGGTAGTGTGGACATGTTTAACAATTAACAATATTAATTCTTATGATCCATGAACACTGTATCTTTCCATTTGTGTCTTTTTAAAATTATTTTTTTTCTTTTGCAAGTACTTATTCAAGTTCCAGTTAGTTAATATACAATATAATATTAGTTTCAGTTGTAGAATTTAGTGGTTCATCACTTCCATACAATCTTGGGGGCTCATCAAAAGTGCCTTCCTTAATCCTCATCACCTATTTCACCCATCCCCTATCAGGATTTCACCCCTCCCCTCCAGTAACCCTCAGTTTGTTCTTTATGAGTCTGTTTCTTGGTTTGCCTCTCTCTCCCTCACATCCCATGTTCATTTTTTCCCCCTGAAATTCAAATTATTTCATCAAGGTCTTATAGTTTTCATTGTATAGATTTTTTACCTCATTGGTTAAATTTATTCTGAAGTATTTTATTGTTTTTGATGCTACTGTCAGTGAGATACTTTTATTTCTTTTTCAGGTGTTTCCTTGCTAGGTGTAGAAACAGCACTGATTTCTGTATATTAATTTTATATCCAGCAACTTTATTGAATTCGTTGATTATTTACAAGTCTTTGGTTGAGTCTTAGGATTTTCTATGTGTAGGATCATATCATCTGCAAATATTGACAATTTTACTTTTTTTTTCAATTTGGGTTTTTTTTTTCTTACTAATTGCTCTAGCTAGGACTTCCTATACTATGTTGAGTAGGAGTGGTGAAAGTGTGTACTTTTGTCTTGTTCCTGATCTTAGACAAAAAGTTTTTAATTTTTCACTACTGAGTGTGATATTAGTTATGAGTGTCATATATGACATTTATTATGTTGAGGTATGATCCTTCTACACACAGTTTGTTGAGGCTCTTAATCATAAAAGAATGCTGTTTTTGTCAAATGTTTTTTCTTCCTTCATTTTGTTAATGTGGTTTATCACACTGATTGATTTGTACATACTGAACCACCCTTATATCCCAGGGATAAATCCCACGTGGTCATGATGTATAATCCTTTTAACGTGTTGTTGAATTTGGTCTGCTAATATTCTGTTGAGCATTTTTGCATTTATATTCATCAGAGATATTGGTCTATAGTTTTCTTATCTGCCTTTGGTATTTAGTCTTACTGAGTTTGGAAACATTTGTTTCTCCTCAATTTTTTAGTAGGAGTTGAGAAGGACTGGCATTAATTCTTTAAATGTTTGCTAGAATTCATTTAAGCCCTCTGGGTTTGGGCTTTTCTGTGTTGGGAGGTTTTTGATTACTGATTCAATCTCTTCCCTTGTTACTGACTTATTCCAATTTTGTTTCTTACTGATTCAGTCTTGGTGGATTTAGTATATTTATATATTTATTTATATATTTCTAGGAATATATATATTCCTAGGAATATACTTATATCTTCTAGGTTATCTGGTTTGTTGCCATATAAATTTTCATAATAGTCTCTTATGATCCTTTGTATTTCTATACATAGGCAGTTGTAATACCTCCTCTTTCATTTGTGACTTGAGTCTTTCTTAGTTTAGCTAAAGGTTGGTCAATTTTGTTTCTCTCTTCAAACAACTAGATCCTAATTGACTTTTCTTTTCTTTTTTTTTTCTGCTCTAATTTATTTCTACTCTGATCTTTGTTATTTCCTTTCTCCTGCTAATTTTGGGCTTATTTTGTTCTTTTTCCATTTTCTGGAGGTGTAAAGTAAGGTGGTTTATTTAAGATTTTTCTATTTTCTAACATGCATTTATCAGTATAAACTGCCTTCTCAAAACTGCTTTTGCAGCATCTATGGGTTTTGGTATATTGTGTTTCCATTTTCATTTGTTTTGAAATATTTTTTTTATTTTGCTTTTAATTTTTTCTTTGATCCACTGGCTTTCCAGGAAACCAGTTTAATGTTTAATTTCCACGTTTGCAGATTTTGCAGCTTTCCTCTTGTTTACTTTTAGCTTCATACCATTGTGACTGGAGAAGACACCTGGTATGAATTCAGCCTCCTTAAATTTGGTAAGACTTGATTTTGTCCTTCATATGGTCTAACTGGAGAATGTTGCATGTGCACCAGAGAAAAACCTACATTCTACTTCTCTTGGATAGAGTGTTCTAAAAATGTCTTTTGGATTAATTTGGTCCAAAGTATGGTTCAAGTCCATCATTTCCATGTTGATTTTGGGTCTGGAAAATGACCTAACCATTGCTCTCAGTGGGATACTTAATTCCTCTACTATTACTGAATTGTTTTTTCTCTCTTCAAATCTGCAAGTAGATGCTTAATATATTTAGGTGCTCCAGTGTCTGGTGCATGTATATTTTTGATATATTTTCTTGATGGATTGACCTTATCAATATAATGACTTTCTTTTGTTATCATTTTTGGTTTAAAGCTTGTCTGATATAAATATAGTTATCTCTGGTTTCCACTTATATGAAATATCTTTTTCCATCCATTCTCTTTGAGCCAATGTGTGTCTTTAAAGCGAATGAGTCTTATAGACAGCATATAGTTGGATGTTGTTTTTTTATCCATCCAGCTGCTCTGTGCATTTTGATTGGTAAACTCAGTCCATTTTCATTTAGAGTTATTGATATTAAAGACTTACCAATGCCATCTTCTTAATTGTTTTGTATTTCCATTGTTTCCTTTTTCCTTTGTTTTTGCTTACCTTTGTAAATTGGTGATTTTATGTGATGGTATGTTCTATTTCCCCTTTCTTTATCTTCTGTGCCAGCTTTTTGCTTTGGTTACCATGAGGCTTACATAAGGCATCTCATAGATAAAACAGTCCATTTTAAGCTGATCCTCTATAAAAGCTTCACCCTTTTGCTCCTACCCTTCATGTTTTTGAGTCATTATTAACCTCTTTTGTTTTGTGTATTTGCTAACACATCATAGTAGCTATAAATACTTGGTACTCTTTTCCTTGTGATCTTTATACTATAGTTTAGTTAACTCAACATCCTATTACAGATTTAGAGTTTTCTAAGACGGACTATATAACTACCTTTCCCAGTGTGTTAGAAATTTTCTTAAGTTTTCATTCACTGGTTAGTGTCTTTTGATTTCAGCTTGAAGAACTCCTCTTAAAATTTCTTGAATGTAGGTCTTGTGGTGAAGAGCTCCCTCAGCGTTTGTCTAGGAAAGTCTTTATTTCCCCTTCATATCTGAAAGATAACTTTGCTGATTAGAGAATTCTTGGCTGGCATTTTTTTTTCCTTTGCATAATCTGAGTATGTCATTCTACTCTCTCTGATGAGAAATCCATTGATAGATTAATGGGGGTTCCTTTGAAGGTTACAGTCTTCCCCTCCCCCACCTCTGCCCTGCTGCTTTAAGAATTTTTTGGGGGGGGGCCTCCTGGGTGGCTCAGTGGGTTGAAGCCTCTGCCTTTGGCTTAGGTCATGAACCCAGGGTCCTGGGATCCAGCCCTGCATCGGGGCTCTCTGCTCAGCAGGGGGTCTGCTTCCTCCTCTCTGCCTGCCTGCCTCTTTGCCTACCTGTGATCTCTGTCAAATAAATAAATTAAATCTTTTTAAAAAAAAAAGGATCATTTTTTACCTATCCTTGATCTTTGATGGTTTCATTATAATGTGTCTTGGAGGTCTTTTTGCATTGAGATAATAGTAATGGTGATCTCATAGTTTTGTAAACTTAGATGTTTAATTTTCTCCCCAGGTTTGGAAATTTCTCAGCTATGATTCAAATAAATTTTCTTGTCTCTTCTTCCTTTCTTCTCCTTCTGGAATCCCAGTTATCCCAATATTTGTTCTTTTGACGAAATCCTATAGGTCATGTAGGTTTTCTTCAACCCTCTTCATTGTTTTTCCTTTGTTCTCTTCCAACTGGTTTATTTCAAAATTCCTATTCTCTAACTGACTTATTCTATCTTCCATTTGCTCTATTGTGCTGCAGATGCTGTTTTATTACATTTTTTTCCCTTTCATTTTAGGTGAAGGTCTTTAGCTCCAGAATCTCTGGTCCTTTTTTTATGATTTCTATCTCTTCAGAAAAAAAAAAATCTCGTTTTCATCATATTTTCTTTCAAGATTTTTTTTGAACCATCAGAGTTTTCTTGTAGCTCACTAAATTTCTCCAAAATAGCTCATTTGCATCTTGATGGCCTGTTGCCTTGATTTTCCATATTCTTTTAGTTTAGTGCTGCTGCTTTCACACTTGAAGTTGGAAGACAGCCCTTAAGTCTTTGTTAATTGCCTTCTGATTGGGAACTCTGTTTGATGATGTTTTTATTATATGGGCTTTTATGTGTCTTTGTGTGCACCTACCTGTTCCACTGTACGTGCTCCCTCTTGTGGCAGCATTTTGTGTCTTCTCTGGTTCTTGCAAGTCACCGGGCTGGCTACTGGAAACCTCTTTTTTGTTTTAGAAGATGACACTATCGCTCATACCTGAGGTCTCTTCCTTACTCAGAAGACCCTGGCCTATTTTCTGAGTGTGTATCTGTTTAAGAGCTCTCTTGCCACAGCACTCAGGAGCGCACACAAAGAACCAGCCACAGACCAGCCTGCAGACCTCTGGACCCAGTACAGAGTTCCCAGGGTATGTTACTCCCAGAGGCTAGTGGGTGGACTTCTACTGAGTAGTTTGCAAAATTCAAGTCTCTTATCTTTTTCCTAATCTCCTCTCTCCCTTCAAGTCCTAAAGGTCCCACCTCAGCATTCTGGGTATTGCTGGAGAGAAATAGGTTTCTATGTCCAGGTCCCACATAACTGAGATGACCAGGTAATCAACACCCCCACCCCCAGCCCCACCACACACAGAGAAGAGGTCACTGCTACTGGATAGAGCAGCCCTGCAATGTTTTCTTGGTAGGGAGGGTGGCATTAGGGAAGTTTCTCGTAGAGCTGCCTCCTCTGTGACCAAACATATATATATACATAAGTATGTATTTTTCATCCCCTTCAGTGCTGTGCTGGAATCTCTCCTAGGGAATGCTAGGCTTCAGAAAATTCTCTCTTGTGCGTGGGTATGTGCCCAGGTCAACACTCTCCAGGTTTTTTTCCCAACAGGGGCGAGAGAGATCTGACATGTTGACTGTCCCCTTTGGTTCTACAGACCAAGGTCTGTCTGCCTATTATTGGATGCATAGCTGGGTGAGACTCATCCCAGGACCTTTGGTGTCTGGTGCTAGATCCCACAACACCCACAAAAGCACTTTTGTTTGTGGATGGGTATCTGTTTCATTTTCATTTTGATGCATCCATCACGTTATTAACAGACTACGTGCATAGCTCATTCTGCATATGAGTAGAAACACTCAAATGGAGAAACAAAAAGCCCTCTGCAATGTCAATTATTTGATCTTAATGTTCTTGGGCATGAAAGTGCCCAATCTGTTCTTTTACTGAGAAAGCAGCAAAGAAAATGCAAGATAACATTTTATAACTGAAATTTGTTTAAAACCATGTAACATCATTAGGAAAGAGTGATTAGTTATGGTTAGTTTGGTTAAAGAATACTATATTTAGTTATTAAGTATAAAACATAAATGGTTTTTAGTATAAATGCTGTTTATACTGTTTGCTAAGGTAATCTAAGAAACTATAGAATTTTATGATATTAGAATGACTTCTAAATTGTAAATTTTATGGTTATTCTACTTGGCCACAACAATCATCATAAAAGCAAATAATTATCTTTTCTTTCTTATTATGTTAATGCCTTGGGTAATGAGGCATATTAACTTATTTAATATTTAAAACATGAAATTGGACCTTTACTTTTTATGTTTTTCATTGTTATTCTGTAGTTCTCTTTTTTTTTGTCTAAAAATTTTTTCTTAATTTATTTATTTGTCAGAGAGAGAGGGAGAGAGAGCAAGAACAGGCAGACAGAGTGGCAGGCAGAGGCAGAAGGAGAAGCAGGCTCCCTGCTGAGCAAGGAGCCGGATGTGGGACTCGATCCCAGGATGCTGGGATCATGACCTGAGCCCAAGGCAGCCGCTTAACCAACTGAGCCACCCAGGCGTCCCTGTAGTTCTCTCTTAAACAAACAAAAACCCTATACATTTTTAAAGTAGTATATGTCTGTGGTGTATATAGATAGACATATGCTAATGTATGCATAAGAGAAAAAAAGTTCCATTTATTTAATTCTTTAAGTAAGTAATTATATAGTTACAAAGTTAAAGTTGTTAAATTTCACTAAAAATAAAAAGAAAATTAAAGAATTGATGAAGACTGATACCCTTCATTTTTGTGGCACATTTAGCAGCCATCAAATAGTTTGAAGTGAAAAACTATTCTGCACTTGACACATCTATGAGGCCACATATTCTTTCACTTAGCTTTGCAGCATCAATCATGAATTACACTACAGTAAGTTTTAAATGCTGCAGTGTTTTGTCCCCAAAGTATCTGTTCCAAGACATTATACATTTTTTTAAAAACATTAAATAGGTGGTCAGTGATATATAAGCAGTCAGAGACATAAACTATGTAAGTGTCCTTTTTTCCCCCTTTCATTTCATCATTTTGAATATCTTGAGGGCTTTTCACTGGAAGTCCTGCTGCTCTAACCTAAAAAAGGAAAAGTACTCCTATTTCTAAGCTTACTAGGTCTTTCTTTTACATAGTTCATGGTTTTGTGAATAATGTATATGTTCAATAAGATAATCAAGAGATATTGCCAGCATCATGACACCTTAATGAAACAAAGTAATGACTTAGAATTTCTACTTTGAAATTAAAAAAAAAAAAAGCATAGAACTCACAAAACTTCTTTTGGTAGATTATTTTTAGTTAGTTCCCTTCCAATTAAGAGTTTCTCAAAAAAAATCCTCTTGACATATAAAACTAAAACCTTCATCAACACTACCATGACTCTGG
The DNA here is from genome assembly GCA_004024625.1 of Mellivora capensis. NCBI lineage: Eukaryota > Metazoa > Chordata > Mammalia > Carnivora > Mustelidae > Mellivora > Mellivora capensis. The sequence continues at coordinate 27,245 of PISX010021315.1, forward strand.
ATTTCTCCATTGTATTATATCCACTGAGGCATGGAATGTACTAATATAATATTTAGAAGAAACAAAATAGGTGAATGGGCAGTAACAAGTTTGAGGTCTAATCTTTACTTTGTGTGTCCCTCTACTTCAACCTCCTTCTATTTTCAACACTTTATAATTCGCAGTGGTTCAGTAGCGCTATGAAAATGTTATTTATGAGTACTGGTTATTCCATGTGAAAGTTATAAAGTAGTAAGTTATGGGTAATAAAGAGAACATATCAGTATCTAAGTTACGTGCGTGCTAGTGTAAATGCACACACATCCCTAAATGGTAAGATTTTCTCTATAATATGCCTAAAAGAATGACTGAGAAAGGCATTGTTTTTACATTCTAACTTCAAGGGTAGAATTGCAGTGATGCTGCTTGGACTTGTGCTAGAGTCTGTACGTTCTTTATCCTTTGAGATAAAATCAGAGTTCTTGGTCCCTAGTTAATCTTGGCACAAAACTTTTACAAAGAAAATTATTAAGAAGCTAATTTAGTGTTTTTGTGATTCAAGTCCTATACAGATGAACTATATGTTGCTACATATTATATTTTTAGAATAGAGAGTCAGGTGATCCTGTATAAAAAATATGTTTTAAACATAGATTCTTTCACCATGAACATAAGGAGTTTTAGGGGATCACAACTGCTCCTTTTTCCTGTGCCTTGGTTCGCTTAGTTCCTTCCCCATGAGCAGCAAAGCAAATGCTACTTGTGTCTCAGAACTGCTATAATCAAATAATCTGTTTCCACACTGGAGGGTAGTTGCATAGTAGTGTGGTCAGTAGTACATTACCTAATTTAACACAAACTCATTGGGAAAAAGTCTTACTCTGATGTGCTGTTTTTCAGCATCCTCCCAATTCTGGACCTTTCTCAACCTAATGGCTGTATCTATTTCCTCAGAATGAGGACCATCCTTGTTTCTGTAGGTAGTCAACGCTTGTTTCTGACCCAGGCATCTCCATCTCATTCCTTGGTACGGAAATTAATTTTTTTTGGTTCACCTTTGCCAGAGTTCCTTTTTTAGTTTCTACCTATAAAGTCTACTTCTTTAGAAATGGGATACCATCTTGTTCTTGTCAGTCCTTCATACTCGGATAGTACGCTTGCTTCTAAATACCTGATTGTGACCCTACTTCCTAATGCAGACTGCTTTTGTGGATATCAAAATATCATCAGCTCCTAGATTCTGGGTTGCTATAGCCCACTCACCTGCCTATTAGGACATCCTGGATGGATATGCTGGATATCTTCGTCAACTACCTGTTTTATGAGTGCATGTATGTAAATAAGACCGGTAATAGCAGTTATTCCCATTTCTAACATAATTCTAATTCTTATATATATTCTGTATATTATACTGAATCAATTATTTTTTCCTGGCTTTCATTTTGGATACCATGTAGTATAGGAGAGCAATCTTTCCTCAAATTTCCATTGGTTATTTTTTTACTTAACAGATAATTTCAGAGCATCTTTATTGTGCTGGGACATTTCCTGAAGATGATAGGCATTATTATTTTTTTTTATCCCTAAAGAGTCCAAATACTACTTGGAGAAAAGAATATGATAAAAGCAGATGATTTTAAAAGAGTATAAAAAGAGAAGACAGATGATTCTAATTAAGCTTGGATGGAAGATAGAAGGAAATGACATTAGTCAGAGCTTTCTAGAGGAGGTGACAGCAGTCATGCTGACCATCAGTGATTCAGTATTATTTAGGATGGTGTCTAATGGAATTATATCTGTTTCTACATTTCTTTACTTAAATTGATAATTCATAGGCATATCAGATAAAGAAAGAAGACCAATGAGCAACTCTCTGTAGGACCAATTCAGTTTAGCTGCATTTAGCCAAAATTGATGCGTCACTGCATGCGCTCCTCCCCCTTCTGCAGATGATGATAACCTTATAGCAAGAGTGGTGATGATGATGATGATAAACACCACTTGAGTGTTTATATATTCTGGGGAATTTGCTAAAATGGATTTACACCTTTATATGCTTGATCCCATTTGATCCTTACAATAAGTAGAATTTTAAGATGGCCCCTTAGATTCCTGGCTGCTGGTGTACACACAATTTCTCCTGGTATTCAATGAAATGCTAACCTAAATACTGCTCTGAAGAGATTTTACAGATGTCATTAAAGTCTTGAATCAGTGGATCTTAAGATGGGGCATTATTCAGGTGAGCCTGAATTAATCATATGAGTCCTTTAAGTCTGGTCATAGATTGAGGTCAGAGACAGAGGGAGTCAGAGAGACCCAAAGCACATCCAAAGCATGAGAAGGATTCATTGTATCACCCTGGCTTTGAAGAAGCCACATGGCAAGGAAGTGGGTGGCCTCCAGGATCTGAGAGTGAGCCCTGGCTGATAAGCAGAATCTACTCAGCTGAGAAAATTTATTCTTCTACGACTACATGAGCTTGAAAGAGGACTCCAAGCTCCAGATGAGATCAGAGCCAGGCTGACACCATGGTTTTAAACTTGTGAGACCCCAAACAGAAAACGCAGTTGAGCCCACCGAGAATTCTGACCTACAGAACTGTGAAATAATAAATGAGTATTGTTTTGATCTACTAAGTATGCCATGCAAAAATAGGACATTGATATAATTCTCCTAGCCAATAAACTGGTCACTTCATTATACCCATTTCAAGGTGAGGGAAGTGAAATGTAAGGACTTTTGCTCATCTTTTCTGTGTATCACAACAGTTGATAACGTGAAACAGAACTTCTTCAATATTGTACAAATAACACTTTCATATTTACACTAATTTAACTTTTGATGCTATGACTAAGAACGCTTGCTGACTAAGTTTGTGCACAAGAAATTACAATATTTTCACCCTAAGTCTAATTCCAAACATGGACAAAGAAGTCTGAACATCAAAGAACTCTTAAATCCCTAAGAGCCAAAAGCAATATTTAGAAAATGCTTTAAATTTTATTTGAGGTGAGGTATGGAGTTATAAATGTCCTTTCTTCAGTATTTTATCTCTAATTTATACATTTTCTCTGGGTACAATTTGTAGCCATGGGCTTCAGAAAAGCCTTTTTCTCACCTATTCATTGGCAGATCTTTCTCTTCAGTTAAAGCCTGGATGGGTCATGGAGGAGAAACCTAAAGACAGCTACATCCATGCCTCTACCCTCCCTATCTTGGAATGGTGGAAGGAGGCAGGGTAAATCAAGTGTGTGTGTGTGTGTGTGTGTGTGTGAGAGAGAGAGAGAGAGAGAGAGAGAGAGATTGGAAGAGAGAAGAAGAGAAGAGAGATAAGGTAAAGGGACAGAAAGTTATGGATCTCTACATGATAAAGAACAGATGTAAAAATTGGAAGCAATTATCTCAAAAGCTTATGGGGATAAAAGAAAGGAAATTAGAGAAGTTCCTTGGTGTGAGCATATTTGACTATAAAACTGACTTAATTTAAATCTTGACTTTGTTTTCCCAGATTCAAAATGTATTTTCTGAATCACGGACTCAATCATGCTGCCCTCCCCGTCATATCAATTCTTTAGTTGTTAGATGTGAGTGGGAATTGGAAACAAGACAATTTGCCAATTGTTTTCAGACACAAAGACAGAATTCTAGGCAGCCCTGTTGCCTATGGAAACAATGCTTATTAAGAAGTATAAAAATCAAGGTCTTTCCCAGCACCTCTTCTGGAGAGGGACTGAATGCACAGGGGCATCTTTGCAAAGAAAAATATTAAAAGCCTAATGACTGTCGAACTGTAGTGTTGACTTAGACACACCACTTGTTATCAATCCCACACACTCATATATGTTCCCATACTTTCAATCTTATTTGGAGAAATACAACTGAATAATGATCATAGCAGACACTTAATCATACTTACTACATGTCAGGCATGCTTGTGGCATTTTACACATATTATCACATTTAATCTTCGTGACAACACTTTAGGACAGGCACAACCATTGCATTGTCCCTATTTTAGAGATAAGAACATTGAGGCAGACGAGAAACCATGTGTGTATGGTCACACAGGTAGGTGGGGGTGGAGCTGGGACATGACCCTAAGCAGTCAGACTTCAGACACTATGTCTACCCACCGATTCTGTAACAGAATTTATTTTCCAAAGCCACATACAACAATATTTCTTATCCATCTGCTTTTCTTATAATGTCATACTGGTGTACTTCCTTCAAGAGGTGAAATCTAGGCTTCTTTTTCTAAAATCAGAGCAGGGTTTTGGAACTGACTTTAGGGACTTTCAAAGCGAGGTCATAAAAAGTGGTAGAGCAGTCTTCTGATGGGGGGGGTGGGGCTACTTGCCTTGGGAGCCCTGAGAGCTGCCAAGTAAGCAGTCTAACCCCTGTGGCCACCATGGTTTGAGGAAGCCCAAATTAATCCCTAAGAAGGGAGACCACCTGGAGAGGCCCTGAGTCCACATGAAAACGGGAGATGCCCAAGAAGCCCCCAGCTGCTTTAGCATCCCCACCAACCCGCCTCTAGCCACCATCTGACTTCACACTCAGAACAGACCTGAGTCAGAACACCAAGGGCCACTCCCAAATTCCTGGCCCCTGAAACCTCTGAGAGACAAAACAGTTGTTACTGTTTTAAACCACAGTGATTGGGGGCAATTTGTTAATGCAGCAACAGAAAAATATAGAGATATTTCTATAGAAAAGTGGATTCAGTTAAAATGAAGCACATACAATTGTTATATCTACCAATTAAAAATGTGGGTTTTTTATTTATTTATTTGAAAGAGACAGAGATCACAAGTAGGCAGAGAGACAGGCAGAGAGAGAGGGGAAGCAGGCTCCCTGCTGAGCAGAGAGCCCGATGAGGGACTTGATCCCAGAACCATGAGATCATGACCTGAGCTGAAGGCAAAGGCTTAACCCACTGAGCCACCCAGGTGCCCTAAAAATGTGTTTTAATTATAAGTTTCTATTTTGATATATGCCCTGGTTTCCCAAGTAGAAATTTTCTTACTACGATAACACTGTTTGAATCTCAAAAGTTGGCTTCACCCAGTCACCAGTTTTGTTCTGTCTTCTATTATTTCAAAGGATGGGTTAATTTCTATAGAAATTAGAATAACTAGATTCTACTTCTTAAATTACTGTGATTTGCTTACTGTCTTTTCAATGTGAAATAATTTCTTTAGGATGCAAGTACTCTACCTTCCTGCAAAATATCCTATTTTGGTGAAACATTTTTGATTTGTGAATAAGGTACCACACGTCACTGTTAATAATCCAGCCAGAAGAACCCTACTGGATAACAATATTAAATCAACTATCATGTTGGGAGGGGATTTGAAGAACAAATTAAATTCCCATTCAGGCATTCAAATAAAGCAACTGCTTGAATCCTCACTCAGTGGGCATCATCTCATCACTCAGTTGGCATCTTATTTGAGGAGGAATATTCCCACTGGCAAGCTTATTTATTTCATGATTTTAAATATATATATATATACATATATATATATGTATATATATATGTCAAGGAAAATGTGAGAGCATCAGCTCAACTACCATTAGTAGTTTAAATCTATAAAATTGATTCATCTTAAATATTTACAGGTAGAATTATTTCCAGAGAACAATCACATTAAGAAGCTACTTTCTGTGTGTGTCTGCTAAAAGGATACAGAAATTAATCCATTATGTAGGAACTTAAGCATTCAAATGGGGCCTAAAGAATATAAAACTAAGATTCAACATGATGTGAGGTTATAAACATGAAACTGTATCCAGAATTCTAGTTCTAGTTCCATTAAACAAGTTTTTTACTAGAAGTCAGTGTAATTACAATGAAACTGAGCTTCATCATTAGATTTCTGAAGAAGTATTGACCAAAGGGCAAATGTGATTTCTCCCAGTGACATGATCTATTTTCGTCTAAATAGAACTCTGTAAAATGGCATCTAAGGAGTCATTAGCGGAGTCATATCTTTAGAGTGTGTACTCATTAAAGATAAAACACTGAAAGCAGATAAATGAGAAGTGCATTCTTTGCAGGATTTCTTGGGTTAGATATGACTTACAGTCCAAATTTCTGGCTTTCAATTGCTGTAATTATAACTAAAGGACATTCTAGGATTTGAAATGAGGGAAGACATTGTAAGTTTGTGAAAGAATATTCAGATTGCCATCTCATATATTTGTAGTTGTTTTTCTAAATTAAATCCTGATTTTCTTTTTTCCCTTTCTTTTGGTGATACATATATTTGAAGCAATATACAAATTCCTCTCCTCTGAAAGGAATGAAGGGAGAACAAGTAGAAAAATTAAATGAAATTTAATTCAATTTGTCATAAAATATGTTTAAAGCAATTTGTTAAATGTAACATCCATTTATGAACTTCTAGGATTGAGATTAAAATAATCTGTAATGATTTCCTGAGCACAAGTTTCTTTTCTCAGGTGTAGCCAGTGGCTACACTGGAAAAAAGGTAAACTACCAAACAATGGTGTCACTTTTAAGTACTAGACTCCTTTTACTATATTCGTGGAAGTCAGAATGTACCACTATGAGACTAATGTTTTGTAGTCTCTTCATGTAGATGGTGGCAGAGCAGGCATAATAAATCAATAGAACAAATTGTCAGACCAGTAATGTGGCTTCTGTTGTTCTGCTTCTCATTAA
>PISX010021316.1:0-33899 GCA_004024625.1 Mellivora capensis
TTTTTTTTTCTTTTTTGTCTATGTGATTGTTGGGGTTTCTCTTCGTTTACAGAATCCCCCTTAATATTTCTTACAGGGCTGGCTTAGTGGTTGCATATTTCAGTTTCTCCTTTCCTGAAAGCTCTTGATCTCTCCATCCATTCTGAATGACAGCCTTGGTGGGTAAAGTATTCTTGGCTTCATTATTCTTTTCACTTAGTAGTCTGAATATGTCCTGCCAGCTCTTTCTTGGCTTTCCATGTTTCTGTGGACAGGTCTGATGTTATTCTGATGTTCCTCCCTCCATATATAAGGAACCTCCACTCCCTGGCTATTCTCAGGACTGTTTCCTTGGCTGTAAAATTTGCAAGCTTCACTATTTTATGTTAGGGTGTTGATCTATTTATTGATTTTGGGAGAGGCCCTCTCTGCCTCTTAGACAGGAATGCTTGTTTCCTTTCCCAGATTAGGGAAGTTCTCAGCTATCATTTGCTCAAATATACCTTCTAGCCACCCCCCCGTCAGTCCCCTTGGGGATCCCAATAATTTTGACACTGGAACATTTCATGGCATCATTTATCTCTGCAATTCTTTTCTTAGGTGCTACTAGCTACTTGTCCCTATTTTCCTCAGCTTCCTTCCTTTCTATCAGCTTGTCTTCTAGATCACTAATTCTCTCTTCTGCCTCATTTACCCTAGCTGTTAGAGTATCCAATTTAGACTGCATCTCATTCATAGCAATTTTTTCTATGGCCTGATTAGATCTCATTATTCTCTTAGAGATTCTATATTTTCACTAATGCTTCTTTCAATCCTAGCTATTGTTGTCATGACTGCGATCCTGAATTCTCTCTCTGACACTTTGCTTATATCCATATCCATTAGTTCTATGGTAGATTACATTGTCTCTGGTTATTTTCTTTGTTGAGAGTTTCTCCTCCTAGTCATTCTGTTGGGGGATGGTTGAGTGAAGGAGTAGAGTCCAAAATATCAACCATGACCCAAGCAAGGTGTACCCTAGCTAAATCCAGAGTAGTGAGAAGTCATCACCGAAAAAGCAAATTCAGAATGAAACACAAGAATAAAATCTATTAAATTAAAAAATTTTAAAAAGGGGGGAATGAGGGGAGGGGGGCTATAATCTTTCAGTGTGGACAAAGCAGGGTGTTTCAGTTGTTCCTGGGTGTATTTTGGTTCATGTGTTAGAGAACACTATTTCCCAAAATTACAAGGAAAGTAAAACTTTTATATATATATGAAAGTAAAACTTTTATATACGTATATATGTATATATATATATGAAAGTAAAAGTATATATATATATATACATATATATATATATATATATATATCTCATATATATGAAAATAAAACTTTCATATATGTATATAAAAGTTTTACTTTCCAGGCACCTGGGTGTCTCAGTGGGTTAAAGCCTCTGCCTTCGGTTCCAGTCATGATCCCAGGGTCCTGGGATCGAGCCCCACATCGGGCTCTCTGCTCTGCGGAGAGCCTGCTTCCTCCTCTCTCTCCCTGCCTGCCTCTCTTGCCTACTTGTAATCTCTGTCAAATAAATAAATAAAATATTTTTTAAAAGTTTTACTTTCCTTGTAATTTTATGTACAATATATATATTACATATATATATATGTAAAATTGAATAGTAAAGAAAGGACTACAATAGAGCATATGCCTATAAAAACATACAGGTGTGAAAAAATACAAGTTAAAAAGCTACTATGAATTACAAGTTGATATAATAAACATCTAACTGAAACAAGAAAAAGGTAAAAAGAATAAAACAGAGGAAAAGCATAAGAGAAAGAAAACAAAGAAAAAGAGTTAAATCTGAAAAATAAACAAGCCATGAGGCGCAACACCTGGAGCTCACCATACTATTTTCCCCTGGTGTCTGGGATTTTACAGTCTTATGGGGTCTGTAGGGCTGTTGTCCTCTTGTTCTTCCAGCCTGTTCTGGGGGAGGAGTATGGAGCGCTGTTTCTCAGGCAACCCTGTGTGGGTGGAGTTACCCTGCCCCCTGTCAGGGAATGGGCTCAGTGGGAACTAGTCTTCTTGTGCTTTTGTTCTGTGACAGTTTTTTGTGCTTCTCCTGAGGGGTGGAGCAAAAAAGACCACACCCAACCCTCTGGCCTGGAGCAGAACATTCACAGTCTGCACTCTTTAATAAACCCTCCAGGACAAACAGCACCCTTTTCTGTATGCGCCATTGGAAACCACAGCCTCCCAAGGCGCACTGCTGCAGTGACTCAGAGGTTGTCCCAGGGGCCCAGGCCTGGCGCTGACCTTTGTGCTTCTAAAACCGTGAGCAATTGCGGGCTCACGCTCTCACCCGCAGCCCCTGGATCCTGTGTGAGCACTGCTCTAAAACCCTTTCCCAGCCTCTACAGCTCTGTGAGTTTTTGCCTGGTTGTGGGCCCAGGATCCTGATTTTTTTAGGCTGCTCAAGATAAGAGCAGTTCTCAACCAGGCTGGCTTGCAGTTTATGGTGATCTGAGCTGAGAAATCATTCCTGGGCTCACTGACCATAAGCTGCTTCCTGGCTCCACTGCTCGGGTACTCTGCCAGTCCTGGAAGCCCCTTTGGCTCTGAGGCTTCTATCCCGAGACCACAATGCTCTCCTAGAATTCTGCCTATTCCTTTCCAGTTCTCCTTTCCAAGAGGGATGTCACTCCTTAGAGCAGATTTCTAAAGGTTCTGATTTTGTGCTCTGGTGTTATATCACTTTCCATGCACCAGCTTATGGTGCCTCCCTCCCCCTTCTGTTTATCTCCTGATACCTCCCTACAAATTTGTGACTCTGCACTTTCTACCTTGCAAAAAACAGTACTTATCTGCTTGTAAAGATCCAAATATATATTCTTACATCTCAGACTGATTTCATGGGTGTTCGGAATAGTTTGGTAGATATCCAGCTAAATTCAGGGGACCAGTTGAAATGGAGTCCCATACTCCACCATCTTGCCTCCTCTATTTTTTTTTAATATTTTTTTTTTCACAGACAGAGATCACAAGTTTACACCACACCCAGTGCTCCATGCAATGCGTGCCCTCCATAATACCCACCACCAGGCTCCCCCAACCTCCCACACCCCCCCCCCCGCCCCTTCAAAACCCTCAGGTTGTTTTTCAGAGTCCATAGTCTCTCATGGTTCACCTCCCCCCCAATTTCCCTCAACACCCTTCTCCTCTCCATCTCCCCATGTCCTCCGTGTTATTTGTTATGCTCCGCAAATAAGTGAAACCATATGATAATTGACTCTCTCTGCTTTACTTATTTCATTCAGCATAATCTCTTCCAGTCCCGTTCATGTTGCTACAAAAGTTGGGTATTCATCCTTTCTGATGGATTGCCTCCTCTATTTTTGTTATTCCAAAGTAACATGCAACTATAGTTCTGTTATCTTCTCTGATCCAGTAAGAAAGAAGACTAAAGGAATTTCCAAGTTTATTTTTCCTAAAATTTTCTTCTTATATTTCTAGTTTTATTAGATCATGATTAGAGAATATGGTCTGTGTATTTGTTTGCTAGTGCTGCTATAACAAAGTACCACTAAAGAGAGAGCAAATAAAGTCACATTATGAGGGCCTGGGGGTTAGGATATCAACATATGAATGGGGTAAGACCCAACCTAACCCATAATAGTTGTACACAATGCTTTCTGAAATGGAAGTTTTCTGTGGCACCTGGCCAGGTCAGTCAATGGAGCATGCAACTCTTGATCTCAGGACTGTGAGTTCTAGCTCCACATTGGGTGTAGAGATTACTTAAAAACAAAATCTTTAAAATGGAGAATTTCTTTGTAATCTGATACATGATACCTTCTCATAAATATTTTTTTGATAACCTATAACAGTGATATTGATGAAGTTCTAGAACCTAGGTGAGGTTCAGTGAGGTGAGGTCCAGAGCCAATGACCAAGAAAGAATTCTTGAGACATCTTTGGTGCAAAATAGTGGTTTATTAAAGCACAGGGACAGGACCTGTGGGCAGGAAGAGCTGCTGCCCCAGGTTGTGAGGGATGGCAGGCTCTGTACCCTGCAGTTGGGGGAAGGTGAGGGAAAGGGAGGTTTCAACGGAGCTTTCATATGCTAAAGAGAGCCTACAAGGTGCAGGGATACCTGAGGCCTTGTGGCCTGATCGGTGTTGTCTTTTACCTTTTGGCAAATCTTTAACATCAAGATAGTTGGGAGATTCCTGGTGGGATGTCACAATCCTGCTATCAAGCGTCCTTGTTAGTGAGATTTAGATTCAGAAGAGATTTAACTTTATTTACATTTCCTTCTACCTTAGCCTCCTTCAGTTTTTATGGAGGGGAGGGTGACATTAGGGCCTCTGGATATTGTGCTATTGATAAGGTAACTTCTTTGTTTGTAAATCTCTAGGATATTTGTAAACCAAGGGAGTCTTACAGGATTGTGATCTCTGCAAGTTAACTATTTGTTTCTCTTATGGCAGCCAAGGGTGCCAGAGGACTGTCACACGTATTACTGAGGGGAGCGGGTGGAGAGGGGGTGCAAGGCGCCAGCTTTTGCCTTGCCCTCAGCTGGCCTCCTGCTCCCTCATCAATATTATTATTGTTAGTAGTAGTAATAGTAAAAGCACTGTTTTTCAGAGCAGTTTAAGTTTCAGAAATATTGGGTTGAAAGCGTAGAGAGTTTCCTTATACCCCACACCCCCTATGCACACAGCCTCCCTCACTATCAACATCCTAGGCCAGAGTGGTAGGTTTGTAACAATTGACAAACTTATACTGACATGTCATTATCGCTCAAGTCCACAGTTTTCATTAGGATTCACTCTTGGTGTTGTACATTCATGACAAATATATAGTGACATGCCTCTACCATTTCCCTTTCTGTGTCCTTGGCACAATTTATTACAGTTCTTATTACACAAATTACTGTAAATATCCATAAGGGGAAAATGAATTGTAAAATATGAGAGGGAGGCTGATAAATAGCCAAGTATGTCAGCCACTTGAAAGGACTATTTTTTCCCTTAAGATTAAGCCACTGATTTGCAATTTTTACTTAAATAAGTTTCATCTATTAAAAAAAAAAGGTTAATTTATAACTTAATCTCAACTCAAGTTTCGGCAGTTGAATGGTATCCATACCACTATACCATGTGGTATACAGAATTATGTCACTGCCCTAAAACTTCCCTGTGTTCCGTCTACTCACCTCTCCCTCCCTCCAGTCCTTGGAAGCCACCAATCTTTAACCATCTCCATAGTTTTTCCTTTTCCAGAATGTCATGTAGTTGTGGTCATATGGTATATAGTCTTTACAGGTTGGCTTCTTGGACTTAGTAATATGCATTTAAGCATATTACTTTTCATGGCTTGATAGCTCATTTCTTTTTAATCTGAATAATAATATTCCATTGTCTGGATGAACCACAGGTGATTTATCTGTTCACCTACTGAAGGACATTTCAGTTGGTTCCATGTTTGGGCAGCTATGAATAAAGCTGCTAATAACATCTGTGTGCAGTGTTTTATGTAGACAAGTTTTCAACTCATTTGGCAAGTACCAGGGGGTGTGATGGATGGATCTTATGGTAAGGTTATGTTTACTTTTGTTAGAAATGGCCAAACTATCTTCCAAAGCAGTTGTACCATTTTGCATTCTCATCAACCATTAATGGGAATTCCTTTTGCTCCATATCCTCTCCAGCATTTGGTGTTGTCAGCTTTTTGGATTTTGGCCATTTTAATAAGTGTGTTGTGTTGTTTTAATTTGCAATCTCTAATAATATATGTTGAGCATCTTTTTCTTTTTTAAAGATTTTATTTATTTATTTGACAGACAGAGATCACAAGCAGGCAAGAGAGGCAGGCAAGGAGAGAGAGGAGGAAGCAGGCTCTCTGAGGAGCAGAGAGCCCGATGCGGGGCTCGATCCCAGGACCATGGGATCACGACCTGAGCCGAAAGCATAGGCTTTAACCCACTGAGCCACCCAGGCGCCCCATATGTTGAGCATCTTTACATATACTCATTTGCCATCTGTATATCTTCTTTGATGAGGTGTGTGTACAGATATTTGGCTCATTTTTTAATTGGGTTGTTTATTTTCTTATTGTTGAGCTCTTTGTGTATTTTGGATAACAGTCCTTTATCAGATACATCTTTTGCAAATATTTATCTCCCAAGCAGTTATTTTCTTTTTAACAAGAATGGTGGAATGGAATTAGTATCAAAATCACTTAGAGACCTGTGGCGTCTGGGTGGCTCAGTCGGCTAAGCATCTGACTCTTGGTTTCAGCTCAGGTCATGATCTCATGTGTTGTGGGATGGAGCCCTGTGTTGGGCTCTGCACTCAGTGGGGAGTCTGCTTGAAGATTCTCTCCCTCTGCCCCTTCCCATATTTGTGCTTTCTCTTTCTCTAAAATGAATAAGTAAATCTTCAAAAAAATCACTTATAGAGCTTTCACTATATTTGGAGCTTTAACAATATATGGAACATTAACTATATAGGGAGGATGCAAGTGTCCCACTCCAAACCTACTAAACCAGAATCTTCACAGGTGCACCTGGGCACATGCAGATTTATGAGCTTGGAGGCAAGGGAGCAGTGGAAATGGAGGGACTGGGTGGGTGGAGAAGCCCAGGACTGGGCAGTTGACAAGGTGGGGAGGGAACTGTCAGGACTGACTCCCAGGTTCTTGGCTTCAAAAAATGGTTTCAAGGAGAGGTTGTTTACTGAAATGGAGAACCCAGAGGATGAGCACATCTGGGGAAAGATTCAGAGTTTGGTTTTGAATATGTTGTATTTGAGAGGCTGTTAGATATCCAAGTAAGGATTCTGAACAGTCAGAGGAATCACAAATGGATCCAGATCCCAGACACAGTTGGAGGATGATGTGTCTGGAGATGGCATTTGAAGAGGTCGGCCAGCGTTAGATCAGCTGAGGAGACAGTGTGTGTTGAAGAAAAGAGAAGATGGCCTCATTTAACTTAATCATCTCTTTAAAGACCCTGTCTCCAAATACAGTGAGATCTGAGGTACTGGGGGTTAGGACTTCAACATAACGAATTTTGAGGGGGCACAATTCTGCCCATGGCAGGCAATGAGGCACAGTGAGCCCTGCGACTGAGGGCACTAAGCACTTGAGGTGCAGCACCCAGAATTCTGGCCTCAAGATGGACATGTGGAGGGTGGTGGAGCTTGTACGTCCCCCTCAGCACCTGGCAGCCCCCCTGACCCCTTGCCCACTCTTATCTACAGGCTCGCTGATTGGCCAGAGACTCTCAGACCATCCTGATGTGCGGAAAATTGGGTTCACAGGTTCCACAGAGGTGGGAAAACACATCATGAAGAGGTAGGTGGTCAAAGGTACCTCTGATCACAGTGTTGGGATGTGGACAGTGCTGTGTGTGAGCTTCACGCAGGTTGTGGCTGTGTCTGGGTTTCTGACAAGATCTTGGTGAGGTTGGTGCAGCTGCTCTGTGGAGCACAATCAGACCAGGGAACTGCTGAAGACTCAATGAAATTTGGGGCCACCAGCACAAGTGTGACAGAGCTGCTCTGTACTGAGATGTGCTTCAAATGTAAAAGGTCCACCGGATTTTGAAAACTTAGTATACAAAGTGCCTTGTTAATAACTTCTTATATTGATTGCAAGTTGAAATGATATTTTTTATTAATTGGGTTAGATAAAATATGTTGGAATTAGTTTCATTGCTTTCTTTTTAGTTTTCTTTTAAAACTAAAATAAATTTAATTTAGTTTTTTAGTGGCTACAAAAGAATTGTCATTACATATGTGGCTGGTATTTGAGGTGTTTGCTCTACTCTATTGGACAGCTCTGTTCTAGAACATCCTCTCATCTCTTACTCCTTGGACTTGCCTCAGGCAGCTGGGGTTGTGTTCCTGGCTCTGTCACTAATTCATGATAATGACTAGAGCCTAGCCCTGACCCTTCCAGTCCTCAGTTTCCCCATCACTTCAGCAAAGGTAGTTTGCATGCTCCGTGGTACTGGTCTATGTAGCTGATGAGCTTGGAGAGGGCTGGACCATCACATAGTACCTTGTAACCCTGGCATCCCCAAGACAACCATGGGATGCCTGAGCCCCACCCCACTGAAGCTGAATTCTAGGGGGTGGGTTTCAGGCATCTGTACTTGAGTGAAAGGTACAAATAGAGAGGAGCTGGGGCTTCTGTTGGGCATACTGCCACTTTTCTCTGAGCTCATGTGACCACTCTCCTCTGTCTCTGTTGCAAGACTCATGCTTGAGACCTCCCGGGGCAGTCCAGCTATGACATGAAAATTCCATGAGGAGAAAGGCTTCTCTCGTGTTAAAACAACATCTCCGTGTAGCACCCAGTGCAGAGCAGTGTTCCTTCTCCCTGGACTCTTCTGCAGCCTCTGACCCTGCTCTCCATGAGCCCCTCTGTGCACCACAAGATGGGATTCTCACCTCTTGGCCCCATACCTGCTCTGTGAGCCAGGGTGCATCCTGGACCTGAGTGGTGCCATGCTTGATCACAACAGCGTTACATGAGATCCTCTTCTGGGTCAGGAGCCATAGCCAGTGTGGCTGGTGGAGTGTCTTTATGGTCAGTAGAGGTTGATGTCACAGCCTGTGAGGAGGCCAGATGGAGCTGTACTGCTTCATTTTGAGTGCAGGAGAGCAAACCTCAACATTGAAGAGAGGAAGGCTGGCCGTGGTGCAGGACTGATGGACAAAGTGGGAAAGGTAGCTGCAAGCCGCCACAGTGGCTTATTTACCTGTCATTACTCAAAAGCTAGCTGGTCTCCCCAGTGCTGTATAGGCATGTGTGCTAAGGCCAGAGAGAGGGCTCAGTAAATGTCAGGTCTGAGGACTGCAGGGCAGGAGGGCTTGGGACATCCTGTCAATGTGGGACTGCCATCTTCTGGGGACTTTCCTGAGTGAGGAGCACCCACCCTACCCTGGGTCATACCTGTCTTTCCCTGGCCCAGTCCTTTGGGTGTCCCTTGAGAGGACAGTATCATTGAGTCCACTTTGTGCCCACCATGTAGCATGCACAGGATTCCCAGCTTCTCTCTGTTTGCACCTGTCACTGAAAATCTGAGATGCTGGAGTCCCTGTGGCACGGCAGCTGCCCCAACTGGGGACTGGTTCTGTGTTTGGTTTATTCATTGGATGTTTACCAAACACCGCTGCTTGACCAGACAAATGTCTGCCTGCCCCGGTGGTACTTAAGCTTTGATGGGCAGGGTTGGACACAAATAAAACGTGCAGCATAGCACAGCAGGCACAGAGCACAGGGGCATGCCATTTATAGGGGGCAGTCGGGCAGGTACCCCAGCAAGGGGATGGAGCAGAGGCCAGAAGGAAGTGAGGAACCAGCTTTGAATATATCTGAAGGAGGAGTGATCCAGAGGGCTGTGTGAGCAAAGGCCCTGCGGTGGGCGTGGGCCGGGGTGTGGAAGAAGAGGAAGCAGCACTGTGGCAAAGGGAGGGCGGTAGGCAGAGCTGATGAGCATGGGGGTGCGGAGAAGCTCCTCCCGACCCCCTGCTTGCTCTTTGAGCAAAGCACGCTTTGCAGCTTCCCTTCGCCCATCCACCTGGAACCCCTGTGTCTCAGTCTCCCAGGGACCCAGCCCTACCCTACCAATCTCTGTCCCTTTCAGCTGCGCCCTGAGTAACGTGAAGAAGGTGTCCCTGGAGCTGGGAGGGAAGTCGCCCCTCATCATCTTTGCTGACTGTGACCTCAGCAAGGCTGTGCAGATGGTGAGGGCCTGCCTGGGGGGTGGGGGTGGGGCACCCATCTCTGATTCTACAGTCAAACTCACACATTTGGCCCAGACTGGCGGGGAGGGACTGAGGGGACAAGGAATGACATATGCCTTCCAGGAAACAAATTTCTCAAGAAGTTTCATAACTATCAGATAACATATCACAGAACGGGAAATGTAAGCCACAGTCCCATCAGTTCTGAAATCAGCATGACAACTTTTCGTTGTTCCCGTGTCCACTTGCCCAGCTGCTCCACTGACTCAATGGGCAGCCTCAGGCAAGTTACTCAATGTTTCTGGGCTTTGTGTTCTCACCTGTATCATAGGGAGAATACGCCTATGGTCATTGCAGGGATTCAACAAGCTGTGAAGTCTGAAGGGCTAAGAAGAGGTGGCGGGTGCTGTGTGTCTGTGGTTCCTCTGTTCATGTTGTCATTGTCATTGTTATGCCTTGGTCCCCCTCTCCTCGCCTGTGGCAACAAGTCAGTTCAACCGGGTGTCCAAATATGCCTCATTCCCTCTAAGTCTCGCTGTGCCTTAGAGGCCAATCTGATGCCCAGCATAGACCTGAAAGGGAGTGCAGCTTCAGATAGGGAAACTGAGAGAGGCAGGTCCATTTGCAGAGGGTCTTGGCACCAGTGCCAAGGCCATTACTTCAGGGCCAAAGGCCCAGGCCATGTTATTGGGCAGTGCAATCCCAGCTGCCAGGAGAGCCAAGCTCTCACTCTTCCCTTGTCCCCACAGCCCCCCGCCCACCAAGTTGGGCTTCCAGGTCCAAAATGCAGGCTCCCTTGAGCCTCTGAGGACACTTATTCTGGACTGCTGCCAGGAGTTCTCTCAGGCCCAGGCTGGCACCCAGTCCCTCCCAAGATGGGGGCTGTCTGCCTGCCTTTGCCTGCATCTGCTGCCTGCTCCAAGCTAACAGACTCTCCAGGCTCAGCCCCAAGAGTGTGGACTCTGACTCCTCCTGTATCACCCCAGGGAGCACGTCTGCATACAGGGTCTCCTCTCCACTCCCTCTTGTCCTCCACTCTCTGTAATGTGGACACAGGTGTCCCCCCAGGGGATGGGACTCATCTCTTCTCTTGAGGTGACTAAAGAATGAGTAGAGCCTGTATGTCCATTGCTGGCTGGCTCTGGGCTGCCATCCCATTGGAGACTGGAGACACACATTCCTCCCCTTCCCTATAAGGAGGTGGTAACTGGGCCTGGGTAGGTGGGATGTGGGGGGCTGGCACCCCAGGAGCAGTTGTGAGCCAGCATCCTTATCCATTCTCCAAAGGGGATGAGCTCCGTCTTCTTCAACAAGGGGGAAAACTGCATTGCAGCCGGACGGCTTTTTGTAGAGGACTCGATCCATGACCAGTTTGTACAGAAGGTGGTAAGTTCTGCTTCGGAGTCTTCACTGGGACCTCCACCTGTGCTTCAGGGGTAGGGGGCAGGGAGGCAGGGCTGGATTGGGTGGAGTCGGGCACTGTCCTTCTGAATCAGGAAACCTTCAGGCAAAACTGTATCCTTTTTCACATGTTTTTATTATTTCAGCAAGAAATGGCAACTCTGCAGCTCACACTGACATAACCAAAAAGGTTATGTCCTTATGACCTGTCCTAGGTCAGCTCCCGAGCAGTGAACCCTAAGCCAGGGATTCAGGTGCATGTGGCTCACTGTGGGCGAGCTGTCAGGGGAAGCCTGGGAGGTGGGAGGGACCAGGAGAGGACAGAGACAGGTCTGGTCTCAAAGTGACATCCAGCCCTAGCCTGACCCACAGATAGAAGCTCTGGAGCACAAATGATACCTCTTAGGTATACCCCTGGGGTCAAGGGGACAGGCATTTGTCCCCTGTCAACAGTTGCTGGCTGTGAGTGTTCATGGGCTAGAAGAGGTCTCCCTGGGACCTGGGACCAGCAGCTGTGAGAGGCGGGTGGGTACTCTCAAAGAGGGTGGGGTGTGGCACTCACAGCCTCTCCTACATTCTTATAAGACGGGACCAAAGGGGAGATTACTCTGCCCCACCGACTCTGTTGGAAAAAGCTGTGGGGGGAGATGCTGGCTGGTGTCCCTGGGTCTCAGGTCCATCCCTGGTCCATTCAGTGATTGTAGGGCCTGCAGAGCTCTGGTTGGCTAAGCTTCAGCCAAGGACCCTTCCCCACATCCTGGCGAGCAGAGTCTGATCCCAGCGGATATGAGAGAAGATGTTGGAACACAAGCCCCTACGTGCTGGTGTAAAAAACTGTATTTAGGAAGCCAGGAAAAAAGACAGAGCGGGACTGGGGCAAGGCGAGGCAGCTGTAAGGAAGGAGTTCTGGGGAGGGTCTTGGATAACGGATAAAAATATGAAAGGCAGTGAGGAAAGAAACAGGATTTCTAGAAGGGAGTGTAATAGCTTTTGACCCTTGGTGGCTTGGGCTAACATCCGTTCATGCGGTCATGGTCCTGTGGGCGGGCACTGTGGGCACCAGCCTAGGTTCGCCTGAGCTCGCTCGTGCATCTGCAGTCAGCGGGGGTACTTGGTGGCTGTGTTGGGATGGCTCATCTTTGTCCTTGGGCTCCTTCATCCTGCAGCTTGTGCTCAGACACATGCGGGCCAATAGTAGGACTCCTAGGAGTGAGAACAGGAGTGTAAAGCTTCCTTGGGACCTCTCAAGTTTGCTTCTGCCACATTCTACCTGCCCAAACAAGTCACAAGTTAGCTCAGATTCAACCCTATCTCGATGAGAAGTGAATACAATGCATAACCCACTGTAGTTTGGGCACTGGGCAGCCTGGCTGAGAGAGTCCTTTGCTGCGACGGGCCCAGTATAGGACTAGCTGAATCTGGGGCACGGGTGGGGAGTCATGATGGAGGGCCTGTGAAGGGGCAGCTCACTGAATGGATGTAGTTGCGGAGAACATAGCTGGGCAAACCCCGGCCCCCTCCAGGTCTTCAAAGGAGTCATCAAATCCCCACAGGGTGAGGGCAGGGGTCAGATTCCCAGGAGAGCTGTCAGGGTAGTTTCAGCTCCCAAATGTGGGAAGTGAGAGGCACATCCAGGACACTCAGCATTATTGGCCTTGGCATCCTAGGGATAGAGTTGGGGGTAGGGGAGAGTTGGTGGCCAGGTGGGAACAGGGAAAGGGAGCACAGCAGGGATAGGGACTCCCTTCAGCACAGAAGGACTAAGAGGTCCTTGGTGAGAGGGTAGGAGCTGGTCCTTGGGGGCTTGAGTGTCTTCTGATTAGGCCTGGCTGGGGGGTGGGTGTGTACAGCCTGAAGGAGGGGTGAAGTAGCCTTGGCCTCAGAGGAGGAGGCAGCCAGTCAGGCCTGACCTTGAGGCACCTACAGTGAGGGTGGAGATGACCTTGTTTGGTCTTCAGAAACTGAAGAAGAAGCCTGGAGAGAGGTGGCAAAAACAGGAGGGGTGAACCCCTGCCAGGAGCCCAGAAGGTCTGATGTCTACCTCCCACTGGTAGTGCCATCTAAGTTCTTTTCCATAGCACAGTATCTATCCCCTATTCATGGGCTTTTCTGACTCTCTGAATCCAGCCCCAGAATCCATCAGATACCATGTAGCACATCTTTTATGGAGTCCAAAACCCATGTCTCCAGGGGGCAAAGCCTAGACCTACATTTAGGCTGGCTGAGGCAACAGGGAAGTCTTTCCAGAGGAGGGGACCTTGAAGCTGGGCTTTGAAGCAGGAAGTTGTGGGAGCAGGAGTGGATGGACTCAAGGCCCAGACCCCTCCACTTAGTCTGTTCCTCTTGTCACCAGGGCACTGTGGCAGGACATGTGTCTCCCTGCCCCACCTCCATTCCATATTCTGGAGGGCCCAGACAAGTGATCTCTCAGCTTCTCAGCCTATGAAGCTGGGTGCAGGACCAGTATAGGGACACACTCTTTGCTGACCCATGTCTGGGCCTCACCCTATCCCTGGACACCTCTCTTTTCTCAGCCTGTCTGATGCTAGGCGTGGGTCTCCTTGCACATTAGAGGCATTTGGGGTTTCAGCCTTGAAGGCAGATCTGGAACCAGAATAGAGACTGTCCTGAGTGTTTGTAGACTTTCTTCAGGGCCCAGTGTCTGGTCACCAAACATGCAAACCTGTTAGATGGGTCAGGTTGGGAATATCAACAGAAAACATGGTACCTGACCAGGACCTGACCAGGAGGACTCTCCACAGGTAGAAGAGGTAAGGAAGATGAAGATTGGCAACCCTCTAGACCGGGCCACCAACCATGGGCCGCAGAACCACCAAGCCCACCTGCAGAAGCTGGTAGAGTACTGCCAGCATGGTGTGGAGGAAGGGGCTACACTGGTCTGTGGTGGGAGACAAGTCCTTCGTCCAGGTCAGTCAGAGCACTTCTGGCTTACTGGGGTCAACTGGAGGGCAGGCAGCATGGCCTCTGGTCTCCTGCCCCACTCTAACTGGAGGTGTCTGAACTCCACAAACTCCATGGTTAGGCTCCCAGCCCTAGGGCTTACTCGGGACGTTGGCTGTGGTGTCCTTGGCTATTTGGACCCCAGCCAGACCAGGTGTTGTATTGGCAAGGTGAAGACACCAGTGCCAAAATCTAGTCAGTGCTGGTTTAGTAGGGGACTTTGATTTGCCTTAAATATCTCTGCATCCTTGAAGGTCTTTCCTCCCGTGGATTCCATGGCACTGGCTTCCATGGCTTTCTGTCTTTGCTGTTACTTCTCAGGGGTCACTTTTCGCTGAACCTCCATTTCCACCTGTGCCTTGAATGGAGGTACAACCCCAGGTATATCCTGAGCTTGGATCGCTTCTCATGGCAGACCCTTTCCCTGGGGGGTCTCACCCCCTGCAGTGGCTCGCACCCTCCCAAGTACCCGTCTCCAGGCTCCTCCTCATCCAGAATTCCTGACCACCTAGACGCCTCCACCGGCACATCTGCAGGCCCTTCAGACTGAACAGGTACCAAATTCATCACGTCATCTCAGTGTCCTGACCCAGACATACACTGGCCTCTAGAATCTTCCATCTGGCCAGGTCACAGGAGCCAGAGGAGCAGGGGCTGCGGCATAGACTGTTCGAGCTGCTTCCTTGTCAGACTGCCCACCACACGGGGACAGGACCCATGTCTGGCTTCGACACCATTAGGTCCTTCATGCCAGCACTGAAACTCACGCCAAATCTGAGTTAATCTGATGGAGGGAAGGAAACAACGAATTCTAGACTCCTCTCTTTTCCTGACTCCTACTTTAAATTGATTGCCTCATTCTCTTAAATTAAAAGTCTTTCTTCCTCCCCTGTATCCCGGCTGCCATACTGCCGACTCTGCAGCTCATTTTGCCTGCAGCATCACGTCTGCTTCTGAGGAACCTCTTGTACTGTGCTAACCCTTTACTCATGGTAGCTGCTGGAAGTCTGATTATGTCTCCCCCAGTGCTGAAGCAACTTCTGCAGTGACCCATCCTCCTGCAGCAGCCAGCTCAAACTCCTCACTTCAAATGCAGGGTCTTCCGTAGTTTGTTGCTAACTGGCCTGCCCATGACCCTTGCTCCAGCCACATTTTACTCTCTCTGAGTACATCTCACGTTTTCCTGCTCCCTGGGCTTCTGCTGCTCCTCTGATTAACAAACCTCTCCCCATTTCCTCAGCAGTGGCAAATTCAACAACCAGCTCAAATAAATCCAGGTGCAGACCATAGGTACTCCTGTGTCCAGATGCTCCCTGGCACTTCGTACAGTGACAGTTTTTTAGCCACTGATGGCCACCCCTTTCCCTGCTCTCAGTACACTAGAGTGCAGGGTCTGATGGGAGAGAGTGAAACGAAGGCATGGTTTGCAGAACAGTTCAGGGGGTGCATCACCCAGAAACCAGGACACTGGGGAGCAACTGTCACCACCTCCTGGCCTGAGGGCCAAGAGGAGGAAGTAGAATTCCTGGAAGCTGGTGGGGGGCAGAGCTGTGAGTTACAAACTCAGCTGGTTGTCAGAGGGTGGGAGAGCCTCATGTGGGCCAAGTCCAGAAGGGCAGAGTACAGAAAGAACAGGAAATGGACAGAGCCCAGCCCACACAGAGCCTCCCACACCTGGTGGGCAGCCCTCATTTGCATTCTGAGAGCATATAGGCCATACCACGAGTCAATAGGTGTTCATACCGAATGTAGCTTTGAAAAACTGTAATTAATGTGAAAACAACCTGAGGGTTTTGAAGGGGCGGGGGGTGGGAGGTTGGGGGAGCCTGGTGGTGGGTATTATGGAGGGCATGCATTGCATGGAGCACTGGGTGTGGTGCAAAAACTATGAATTCTGTTACGCTGAAAAGAAATTTAAAAAAAAACCATAATTGTTTAATGTATAAAAAGTATGGAATATTTTATTAAGTTGCTTTAAGGTTAATTTTTTAGAAGCTAGAAAGAGATTAGATTAGATTAGATTAATCTAATCTAGATCGAATCTAATCTAGATTAGATTAATCTACTTAGATTAATAAATTAGATTAGAAATTAGAAAGAGAAAATTTCAAGTCTCTCAATTTTCCTTTACTCAGGCTAAATTATATCTCAGTCCAGAAGAGTCCCAGGGTCCTGGGGCTCCCTGTCTAGAAAAGAAATAGAGGAAGCATTTCTTTCTTTTTTTTTTTTTCAGTGTTCCAAGAGTCATTGTTTATGCACCACACCCAGTGCTCCATGCAATGTGTGCCCTCCTTAATACCCACCACCAGGCTCACCCATCCCCCATCTCCCTCCCCTCCAAAACCCACAGTTTGTTTCTCAGAGTCCAGACTCTCTCATGCTTCATCACCCCCTCCAATTTCCCCCAGTTCACTTTTCCTTTTCTTCTCCTAATGTCCTCCATGTTATTCCCTATGCTCCACAAGCAAGTGAAACCATATGATAATTGACTTTCTCTGTTTGACTTATTTTGCTCAGCATAATCTCCAGTCTCGTCTGTGTTGATACAAAAGTTGGGTATTCATCCTTTCTGATTAGGCGTTAATATTCCATTGTATATATGGACCATATCTTCTTTATCTATTCATCTGTTGAAGAGCATCTTGGCTCTTACCACAGTTTGGTGATTATGGCCATGGCTGCTACAAACATTGGGGTACAGATGGCCCTTCTTTTCACTACATCTGTATCTTTGGGGTAAATACCCAGTAGTGCAATTACAGGGTCATAGGACATGTCTCCAAAGGCAAAGGAAACAAAAGCAAAAATGAACTTTTGGTACTTCATCAAGATAAAAAGCATCTGCACAGCAAAGGAAATAGTCAACAAAACAAAGAGGCAACCCACAGAATGGGAAAAGATATTTGCAAATGACACTACAGACAAAAGGGCTGATAT
Source organism: Mellivora capensis (assembly GCA_004024625.1). Classification (NCBI taxonomy): domain Eukaryota; kingdom Metazoa; phylum Chordata; class Mammalia; order Carnivora; family Mustelidae; genus Mellivora; species Mellivora capensis. The sequence goes on from PISX010021316.1 coordinate 17,025, forward strand.
CCAAGGTCTATAAAGAACTTCTCGAACTCAACACCCAAAAAACATAATCACGTCAAAAAATGGGCAGAAGACATGAACAGACACTTCTCCAATGAAGACATACAAATGGCTAACAGACACATGAAAAAATGTTCATCATCACTAACCATCAGGGAGATTCAAATCAAAACCACATTGAGATACCACCTCACACCAGTTAGAATGGCCAACATTAACAAGACAGTAAACAACAAGTGCTGGAGAGGATGTGGAGAAAGGGGAACCCTCTTACACTCTTGATGGGAATGCAAGTTGGTGCAGTCACTTTGGAAAACATGTGGAGATTCCTTAGGAAACTAAAAATATAGGAAGCATTTCTGCTGTCAGAAGTGGTTCCATCGACAATCAGGGCCTGTAGGAGCAGCAGTCTTTATGAGAGGAGGTGGAAGGCATGTGTTGACAGGAGAGCAGGAGCGTGTATCCTGGCTGAGAGCACTCGCCCCTGCACCTGGGGCATCAGCACCTGCACAGAGGGTCCAGGAAGCAGGGAGACAGTACTGAGGGGTCCTGGCCATCAGAACCCGTATCCAAGGCTCCCCCCTCTGCCCAGCTCAATCTACTCCATAGGGACTGATGGAGAGCCATCGGCACTAGGTTAAGAATCGCCACTCTCTCAGACCAACACTGAGCTGCCCATCTTCCTCAGCAGCATTTACTTGAAAGGGTTGTGAGGATCCTGGGAACTCATAAGTCTGGGGCAGGAAAGCCACCCACCATCTGTAGCAGCCACCACACAAGTGTCACAAACTGCAAGATGTGTGCATGGTGGCTGTTTGGGCCCAGGCCTGACTGGGGAGAGGTCTGCCGGTCTGCAGACCATGGACTTCTGTCTCCCCCTAGGTTTCTTCTTCGAGCCGACTGTTTTCACGGACGTGGAGGACCACATGTTCATAGCCAAGGAGGAGTCCTTTGGACCCATTATGATCATCTCTCGATTTGCTGATGGGTAGGGAGTCCTGCTTTTGTCTCTTGAGAGCCTGATCCTCTCCAATGCCTTCCCGGTGTCTTTGAGCTTTGTGGAGGGGAGTGCAGAAAAGGAATGCAGATAGGGTGGGGGCTGTGGATGCAACGTAGCTTCCTGTGGAGTCCGTCTCAAGTGCTGAAGTTAGGAGAGCCCCAGGGGACCAGCCAGGCTGGGTCCCACTGAGAGTGTCTTCCTTGTCTCTGATGCCTCTCACAGCATGCTGGGTTCTGTTCTTATCCACTGCTGTGTAATAAACCACCCCAAGCCCCAGTGGCTTAGGATAGCAAATTACTTAATTCACTTCCAAGTCTTCAATTTGGTTGGGATTCCATGTGGCTGGCCACCTCTGCTCTGTGCCATGTCAGGGCAGCTGTTCCCCGGTGCCCAACTCCCTCAGAGAGGCCAGGTGGAAGACGCAAGACTCCTCAAGAGACATCAGTTGGCCTCAAAAAGCCCAGAACCTCACTTCCACCTGTCCTGTTGGTCCAGCTGAGGCCAGATCTGGCCCAAAGGGAGAAGAACTGGACTGGCCATAATTGCTCTACCACAGGCCCTTTTCCTGACTATCATTTTTCAGAACAGCACCTTTCAGCAGATTACAGAATGGCATCTCCTCCTCAATATACTATACTTCCAACTGTCAAAAAATTATAAAAGTTTCCTTTACTTGCTGATTGTATTAGAATGAGATACTTTTCTCCCATCTACCAAGCATTGTGCCCAGTCTCCAAGCCTATGATGTCTGTGGATGCCCCCAGTATAGCTGCCCAAGGAAAGCCTTTCAATGCATGGTGGGTTCCCAGCCTGCCCCCCTCCCTGGGCTCCCATCCCCCTGTCTACACAGTGAGGGACTCCCCCATGATAACCAGAAGGGACCGACTCTGCTCTGCCTCCTCTCTCATTCTTTCCTCTTTGCTTGGCTGGTCTGTCTCCTCCACACTTTCTGTAGGCCCAGCGTGTTTGCTTAGAGGGTCCTATGTGGTGGGGAGCTTGGAGTGGGCTGACCCCCACCAGGAGTAAGGAGTGCAGGTCTTTCTATGTTCCATGCCCATTGTGGGCCCATGACCCTCCTCACAGAGTTCTTTGTGGGTTTTTCCTGCAGCGACGTGGACACTGTGCTGTCTCGGGCCAATGCCACAGAGTTTGGTCTGGCCTCTGGCATCTTCACCAGGGACATCAACAAGGCCCTGTATGTCAGTGACAAGCTGGAGGCAGGCACCGTGTTTGTCAACACATACAACAAGACCGACGTTGCCGCTCCCTTTGGAGGGTTCAAGCAGTCCGGCTTTGGCAAAGACCTCGGTAACCTAATCCTGAACATCTGTTAAGGCTCCTTGGTGCCAGGCCCTGTCCTGGGGGCCAGGCTACATGCTGACAACTGGGAGGGAACAGGGGATAATTAAGGCAGTAAGCAAGATCCTGCTAGGAAGTGGGAGTGCAGGATGTGAATGAGACAGAGTGATCTGGCAGGAAGACCGGGAGGGTAATTTTAGTGGGGACCAGGGTGGGCCTCTCCCAGGAGGTGGCGCCTGTGCTGAGGTGCGAGTGGCTGGAGGAGGCGATAGGAAGACCTGAGGGCATGTGTTCCTGGCCGAGAGGACAGCAGGTCCTGAGAGAACCAGCTTTGGTCTAGGAGCTGTGGAGAGGGGCCTGAGTGCAGGCATGGGGAAGTCTGGAGGCGAAGAGGCTGGGGAGGCCGGCAGGGGCCCAGAGAGCAGGGCCCTGGGGGCCATAGAGCCTCATCCACAGAAAGAGGGGAAACCATGGAGGCCAGGTGTGGAGCCCAGTGGGGCAGTGTGAGTCCCCAGTGTAGAGACACTCTCACCCAGGTAGCCAAGCACAAGCTCCACCTGGCCTGCCAGGGGAAGTGGAGGTCTGGTCTGGCACTCCACTTTCCCCGGGCTATGGCATGATTTAGGACGAATGCTGCCCTCCCCATCCTGCCACCATGGAATCCAGCAGTTGAGGACGGACTCCAGCTGGGGATCCCAGCTCTGGTGCCCAGCAGTGGTGGTGGGGGGCAGGGGAGGGCAGGGTCTGGGAGAGCAACTGTCTCCCAGAGCCTTCATCCCTGAACCCGACTCAGGATCCTCAGGGAGGTTTGAGCAGAGCCTTGACCATAGAGAGGTTGCTATTTCGTTTTCTACCTTCGCTCCATTCTTTATACCCTGCAGAAAACCCCAAGGAGGCTTGTGAAAGCAGCCCCCACAACACACCCCCCCCAAAGTCTGACACTGTACACTGTGCACACAAAGGTGGGACTCACACTCAGACACACGCACATACATGATGTTGGACAGTCCTGCTCCCTTTGTCCCTGTCTGCCACCGCTTCCTGCCCCTGCTTCTTGGTTCCTCCATGGGGATCTACAAGGGCCACTGTTATTCAGGAGGCTGGGGTGTCCCCAGGATCTGATCTCTGTCACTTAACAGCCCTGCCCCTGAGGTGCTCCCGCTCATATCCTCTCTGCTGCCAACTCGTCCCTTGTCTGTGCACATAAACCAGGCATCCCCAGTAACCCATCGTGGTTTGGCCCAGAGACCTCAGCAGGTCCTGGCTGATGAAGTGTGGCTCTTGGAGTCAACCTTAGCAGGTGGGGGAGATGTCAGGCAACTGCAGGCCCCACATTTTGTTTGTGGGGCCGAAGCCAACAGCTGCAGAACAGCCAAGTTCTGGGTGCTTGTGACTCCCTGTCCCAGTAGGAGCATGACCTGGAATTAGGTGGGGGGCAGCAGTGGGAACAAACAATGGGCTGGCACCTCTGGGTAGTAGGAAGGCACCAGAGAGCCCCTCAACTGCCCTCAGGTTGATGGGGCTACCATTCCTCTAGAGGAGCTAGAGCAGGGAAGTTTCTGGAACACTTGCCCCCAGTTTGTCTCTATTCCATTGCCTGCAGTGGAATCCTTACCACTCCCCATCCCACAACTGATGCCAGACCTGCTAGGGCCTTGGTTTCTCTTTTGTAACTGGGGCTGACCCCACATGGTTGCTGCAGGGATGTGTAAGATAAAAAGGCTGCAGTGCTCACAACAAGGTGTGGCCAGCCTTAGGGGCCGCTGTGAGGATGACCTTTCCCAATGGTATGTGCTGTCTTGCAGGAGAGGCGGCCCTGAATGAGTACCTGCGGGTCAAGACTGTTACTTTCGAGTACTGAAGAAAGGTCTCCTGCAAGAAAGCTCCCCTCTCCACGATGTCCTTGCCCTCCACAACCTGGTCTGAACCGGGCCTGCCTTCTCGGGGGGAAGCCAAGGCTGCTTCCCTGGAGTTCCCACCTCTCACCTCCCCTGAGCATGTAGCACTTCCACAGGAAATGCTGGTGGAAATCTCCTGCCTATAACCCTGTCCTCACTGGGACATCTCCACCCCTGTCTGATCACAGAGACCTTTGGCTGGTTGAGAAAGTGGCCCCAGAGTGAATAAAGGTTCTGTCCAGTGGCAACCCTGTGTCTCTCCATTCCATCTGTGGGTGCTCCTGAGCGGCCCTGTCAGCCCAGGCACTCATGTAGAGGAAGGTACCCTGGGGAGAGGTGCTCCAGTGAAACGTGGGCATGCAGAGGCTAGGATCAAGCTAGGCATGGGAGACATCTGTGGGGTCACTCCTGGGAAATGCAGGGCAGAGGAAGCAGGGAGGGCATCAGAAGCCTCCCACTGTGGTTCAGCTCTGTCTTCCTGGCACTGTGCAGCCCCAGTTGGCCTTTCAGAGCTGGGAGAAAGTTCCATCTTTCCCTCTCTTGTGTCTTCTGTGACTCTGTGGATTCCTCCTTGGCCCCAGCATCCTGCTCTCTCTTTCTCCTCTCACTCTGAAGGACTCTAAGGCCCTCCCTTCTTCACCCCCAACCACTAGGTCCCAAACATTGCACCTCCACATACCTGCTATTGCCTCAGTTTACCCCAAATGGCACTCTCTGCTTGACATTTCAACACCCCAGCCCACTTGGCTCTGCCCCTTTGGGCTCCGCACATTAATGTTCTAGAGGGTCTCACAGATCTCAGAGAAACCTTATGTTTCCTAGTGTAATAAGGATATGATAAAGGATACAGGTGAGCAGCCAGATGAGGAGATGCATAGGGTGAAGTCTGGCAGGGTCCTGAGCTCAGGAGTCTCTGTACCTGTGGAGTCGGGGTGGGTGTGGATGTCCTTGCCAACCTGGAAGCTCTCCAAACCCCATACTACTGGGATTTTTATGGACTATTCCTCACATATTCATGAGCAATCATTAATACCATTTCTAGCCCATCTCATCTCTCTGGAGATTGTTTGAAGGTGGGGGCTGAAAATGCCAAGTTTCTGATCATGGCTTCATCTTTCTGGTGACCAGTTGCCATCTAGAAGCCCAAACGATCATCTCAATAGAATAAAAGATGCCCTTAGTGCTCTTCTTGTTTAGGAATTTACAGAAGTTCTGGAAGCCCTCAGTCAAATATGGGGTCAGAGACAAATATTAGTGTTCTTGCCACTTAGGAAATGACAAGGATTTCAGGAGCTCTGTGCCAGGAACCAAGGGCAGAGACCAAAATGCATTTTCTATTGTCTCGCAGTAATAAGGGTGAGACTGTTAGTTTACCCATTTTCTTTATCCCCTTCTTTCTTGAGTTCTAGAACCCCAAGTTTTACATGGGCACATGACTGACCTGAAGAAAGAGAGAATTCCTAACCTCCTTTGCAGGTAGGTGATGGTCATGGAACTGAGCCTAGCACACAGAATGTGAATGGAAGTGATTACCTGCCCTTCCAGCTCCCTTTTTTCCTCCCTTTGGCCTGGCTGGAAGCAGACCCAGGAGACAGGGTGGTGGGCGTTTTCCAGCCATGCAGATATGGCAACACCTGTGGAGGGGTGAGCAGCACACAGTGGCAGACACCTGGATCTCCAGCATCCTGGTGGTGCGTATCCACCAAGGTGACTGGTACATGGGGGAAATAAACTCGTCTTCTTGTGATTTTTTTTAAAGATTTTTTTTTAACTTGACAGAGAGATCACAAGTAGGCAGAGGGGCAGGTAGAGAGGAGGAAGCAGGTTCCCTGCAGAACAGAGAGCCGGATGCGGGGCTCAATCCCAGGACCCTGAGATCATGACCTGAGCCGAAGGCAGAGGCTTAACCCATTGAGCCACCCAGGCGCCCCTCTTCTTGTGACTTTTAATGCACTTATCTTTTCCATGTTAACTGAAGAGTTAAAAGCATTTTAGAAATATAATAAACAAAACAAAAATTTCATGAGCAAACCGGGGCAAAGAGGAACATGGCAGAAAGATAAAATCAGGAATGCGCTTGGTATCAAAACTGCATGCTGTGAAATTTTATGCCGTTTTGAAGTTGAACCACAATTTAGCTCAGAGCTTTCTAGCCAACAAGAGTGTGAGAGAACCAGAACTCACAGTGTCCATATGAGAGAAGAAACCAACTAGTTTTGGTTTCTTCAACCAAACAACCAAACAACCAACAGAAAGAAACCCATCTTGTGAGTCCTAACCACACACACACACACACACACACACACACACACACACACCATTTTATCATGTGATGACCACTGCCTTATACTATTTTATAGTAGGATATTAAGCTGCAGACTTCTGTATCTTATGATCTTTCCCAAGGTAGGCGGAGCACATGTTGACCCACTGGCAGCCCAAGCAACCAACATGGTGGCATAGTTGGAATACTATATATTCCTCCAACAGTGGGGTGTGGTAGGGAGGAGGACGGACCCTAAAGCCCAGTTATGCCCTCCGTTGATCTGACTTGATCTAAACATAATGAGCCAGAGGAAATAGAATTCACCAGAAGCCATTTCAGGCAGAGCCTTGCATTTCTTCAGAAGAAATGTTCTGATGAGGCAAAAAGGGGCTGGTGGGGATATTTAGGATCAGAAGATAACCACAGGTTTGCTCTATGTAATACAGGGAAGAGGACTTTGAAATATGTGCAGGGAGGAGGTGGACCTGGTAAATGCTACAGGGGGAAGGTGGGGAAGGTGACGCCCCCCAGTGGCTGAGGCAAATGGTCTTTGGAGGATATGTGGGAGTGTGTGGTGGAAACTTCTTTCCCTTCTCCCTCCAAGCTCATCAATTCCTCACTATTCCCTGTGCTTTCCTGTGAACTGCTCTTCTTGGGCAAACCTCAAGGAAGAGATGGTTTGTGTATCCAAGGAGATACAGGCAGAGGAGAGTATAGGAGCAAAGAATGTTCCAGAAAACAACCGGTCATGTAAGTACACACTTAGATACATGGTTGGATTGCACATTCATCAGTAATCCTACAGAAGCACTACTTCTCCCAAGGGAATGTGTAAGACACATTGGGCAGTGAGTCCCTGGAGGGCACTCTAGCCACAATCCCAATGTCATGGGGTCCTCTGAGCTGGGCCAAGGAGTGAAGTTCCCTTATAAACTTCATTTCAAGTGGGTAAAGGAGTTTAACAATGTATTACAGACATGAGGATACACATTACTCTACAAAGAGCATCAAATTGAAATCCTTCCTTCCAGTCTTGCCCAGAATACATGCATGAGACCAGTTCACTTAGAAACAGTCTTAGTACACAGTAGACATTTGATAAGTACCTAGGAATGAATGACTTGATAAATGTGTCTTATACTGGCCTTAGCTGAGTTACTAAACTTCCTCTGTGCTTTAATCCCCTCATCCATAAAATGTCACAGTGTTTTGAAAATTGTGAGAACAATTTTCTCAAAACACAGTGAGAACAAGGTAAATATTAACTTTCATACGATTCATGGAGTGGATTAGATAAGTTTCAAGGTCTAGTTTATATTAAAGTTGTTATTTGTTCATTGAACAAATGTTGAGTGTCTACTATAAAAAATGAGGACAGAATGCACAGCTTGTTTACTTCATGACTCCCAGTGCTTAGGACAGGCTTCATATATTTATTGAAATAGATTGTTATTGACCAAATGAATAAAGCTCTATGCCGATCATTCTAAATTCTAGAATTTATCTTCTAGAAAAATTCTTTTTTTCTACAATTCTTTTAAGAAGTAGTAAAGACCTGACCAGATTTGTTTACTTTTGGAAAACCATGGAAGAGCCAACTCTTACAGTTACCTCTGTATCATTCAGGAGTGGCTAGTTTAACAACCCAGTGAGCTTGTTTCTTACTTATGGTCTGTGTCCATCACAGATTGTCAAGGGGCTCCTTGTTCCAAGATAATAACATCTTGGCATGGCAGAGGGAAAGACACCCTGGAGAGTCTGTGTCAACACTTAAATGCTCTTCACTGGAAATGACATGTCACTTCTGCTCCTAACCAACTGGCCCAGGCTAGCCACAGAGACCCACCCAACCAAGGGAGCAGGAAGTTCTGGCTCCACGTGCCCAGAAGTGGGGGAACGGAGGAACGGGGGCAGTATTAATCACTAACCCCCACAAAGGCTTTCAGCTCAGACCAGGAACGATTTTTTCTTTCTTTAACTGCTAGGAAATAGATAATTTTCTAATCTATGTTCCAGTGCATAGAAAAAGATGAACATTTTCTAATTCTGTTTATAGAACTATCATGTTGCTAGTGTCCAAACTTGACAAAGACAGCAAAAAACCAAATGAATGGAACAAACACACAAATGGCAAGATAGTTAAAATTGGCAATGATATACTCATAAATTGAATTTCTCTGTTGATAAAGAACAATTCTTTATGACCAAATTGTGTGCATCCTAGCAATACAAGGATGGTTTAAAGAAAAATAGAATCATCTCCATTGACAACGAAAGGTCATTTTCGTGTACCCGTATTCAAATATTCAGTCTATTACTTAATAACTCTGTGACTTTGGATATATGTATAACCTCTCTGAGCCCAATTTTCACATCTGTAAATGGAATCTTCACAGTCCTTACTTCCCAGGGTAATTGAGAGTGTTGGAAGACAATGAATCTGAAGTGTTCAGCACATGTTTGTGTGCAATGTCAGTGCTCAATGCCAGCTGATTCTATTACCATTATCATCATCATATTGAATCAATAGCTGATTCAGACATTTTTCTATTTCTTTATTTTGCAAATAAATATTGAGGAACTACTATATGCCAAGTACTTTCCAAGAGGCAGTTTCTGCTTCATAAATTCTATTTGGCAAAAAAACAGGAAACCAACAATAAGTCTGGTCTATATCATGTAGTGATAAGTATTTGGAGAAAAATAAAGCATTGAGGGAATTGGGAATGCTGCTTTTGTGCAAGAGTGGAATGGGAGAGGTACTAATTTTATAGGGTGCTCAGGAAAGATCTTTCTGATAAGGTGGAATTTGAGCAGAGATCTGAAGGGATTGGGAATGAGGTAAACCACCCATGTCTATCAAGAAATGAAGTTTATTTCTCCATCTCCAATGCTTGGCCTTGTGACTTTCTTTGACCGGTAAGATGTGACAGATATGATGTTGTGCCAGCTCCAAGATTTGGCCTCAAGAATGCATGAAGCTTTCATTCCCTCTGTGCTTGGAACCACCCCTACCCTATGAACAAGCTTGAGCCAGCCTGGTGGAGGTTAAGAGACACTGAGTTCAGCATTACTGGTTCCTAGAGGTACAGCCACCTACGTGGTCAGCAGCTGACTGCAGGCATACACATAAGTCCCAAAGGAGATCAGCCTTTGGACCACTCCACTGGGCTCAGTCTGAATTATTGGCCCACAGAATCATGAGATAAATGAATGTTGTTTCCAGCCATGCAGTTCTGGGGTGGCTTTTTATACAGCCAAAGCCTACTGATAGATATAGCTTTAAGAAATGTAGTATCTGAATCAATGTTTAAGTGTGGAAATTAGACTATAAGGGACATGCATAGAAGCAAGGACACCATTAGAAAGCTGTTTCTCTAATTTAGGTGAGAGGAGGAGGTAGTATTGGTGGAAGTGGTGGGGATTGATTTTTCTAGACACTTTTTGAAAGAGAACTAATAATTTTTGCTGATGGATTGGGTATGGGGGTGTGAAAGAAAGAAAAGACTTGAGAATAATGTCCAGATGTTTTCTTACACAACCGAAGAATGTAAGTATAATTAGTGAGAGGGAAAGGACATAGAAGAAAGTTGGCAAGGAAAGTTGAGTGGCTTGCTTTGGATGTGTAAAATTTGAAATGCCTATTAAACACCCACTTAGAGATGCCAAATAGACAAGTTACACAGGTGGAATTAGGGAGAGAGAGCCTGGATGAAGATGTGGATTGGGGTGTCATTGCCATTGAAGGTCCTTAAGTAGGACATGACCCTGGATTAGCTCAGCTAGGGCTAGGTATAGATAGAGGAGGGGTGCAGACTAAGGATATGCCCCTAGGACATTGCCAGTGTTTTGAGATTGGAGAGATGGGGAGGAACCAGCAAAGGTGAATGAGAAGGAGTGGCCAATGAGGTAGGAGGAGAACTGAGTGAGAGATGTCCTGGACACCAAAGCTCAGAAAGGGCCATTAAGGCAGAGGGAGCCATTAATCAATGGTGTCAAATTCAGTGTAAGATGAGAACTGAAGACTGACCCTTGGATTTGTCAACAGGAGTTTATTGGAAACCTTTAAGTGCACTATTCTGAAGGAGGACACAGGGCAAAAGCCCAGGGAGAATGAGAGGAGGTTCTGGGAAAGCAGGTACATACAACCCTTTCAGAGTATTTCTAGATAAGGGATGACTCTGTAAAACAATATGGAAGTTCCTCAAGAAGTTAAAAAATAGAGCTACCCTATGTTCCAGCAATTGCACTACTAGGTATTTATCCAAAGATAGAAACATAGTGATCCGAGGGGCACCTGCACCCCAATGTTCATAGCAGGCAATGTCCACTTTAGCCAAAATATGGAAAGAGCTGAGATGTCCTTCAACAGATGAATGGATAAAGAATACGTGGTTCATATATAAAATGGAATATTACTCAGTCATCAGAAAGGATGAATACTTACCATTTACATTGACAAGGATGGAACTGGAGAGTATTATGCTGAGATAAGTCAGTCAGAGAAAGACACTTATATTATTTCACTCACATGTAGAAAATAAGAAGTAGGGCAGAGGATCATAGGTTAAGGGAGGGAAACCTGAATGGAAAGAAATCAAAGAGGGAGAAAAACCACGGGATACTCTGGATTCCAGGAAACAAACTGGAGGTTACAAAATGGAGGGGGGTGGGGGAACGGGGTAACCGGGTGACAGCTATTAAGGAGACCACGTGTTGTGATGAGCTCTGAGTGTTACACACAACTAATGAATAGTTGAATACTATATCTAAAACTAAAGATGAACTCTATGTTGGCTCTCAATTAAACATAATAATAAAAACAATACACATGACTTAGTGTAACCAAACAAAACAAAATAAAACAAAACAAAAAACCAGAAGCGTGAGTATCCAGCTTCCCACTTGGCCTCCCTGAGTTCCTGAGGTTTTGGCTTTTCACTACAACTGTGGTGGCCAACTACATCCCAGGGGTTCCAGATTTCCAGATTTTCAAATTTGTTCTTGCCTGATTGGCCTGGTACTGCCCAGGTGTTCACAATCCATTGGACCCTGCCAACTCTGCTTTAGGTCTGGTCAGGGCCACAGCTGGGGCCAGGGTTAGGGTTACAGTCCTGAAGATGCCAGGGTCAAACTCAATGACCATGCGGAGTCTTATCCTGAGGGCTGAGGGGAGGGTTAGCATTAGAGTGAGGCTTTGTCTTTGGCTTTGGCCTCAGGGCAATGCTGTTAGTGTGGCTGTTTCAGGTTTTTTGCTAAAATCATGTTCCCCATCCAGCAATATCCGGGGGCTTGGTGATGACACTGTTTCCTTCTGTGTTCCTGACCCCATTAGTCTGGTATCCGCCAGGTGACCCAAATCCATTGTGCCCTTAGAACCATTCAGGCACAGTAGGTTGTTCTACAGGCAGGACTAGGGTTAGGTCTATGGTCTGGTAGAGGGTTGGAGTCAATCCGAAGGCAGTGTGGAGACTTGCCTTGGGGCCTGAATGAGCTTTAGGGTGGAACTGCGGATTCGGGTGGGGTCTCGGGGTCTACGCACCTACTGGGCATGAGTGTCATGTGTTCCCTAGACTCCTGCTCTTTGTTTCACTGCACCAGGTGCCTGCTGCATGGCTGGCTTCTGTTTTCTTGCTGGATTTGTCCTGAACCAGTCTTTGGTCCCAAATCCCATCTTTCCTCAGAGTTAGCGTTCGAGTGGCAGTAGGCTCAGAGCCATTCCTAGGGTTTGGGTGAGAATCCAGCAGATGGTAGACACTTAGTGGTGGCAAGGCTGAGTCATGCCCTGAAGGTTGAGTTGAGGTCTAGCATTAGGGTGAGGATCTAGCTTCCCATTTGGCCTGGGGGATTGCTGCTTGTGTTCCTGAGGTTTAGGATTTCTCTAGAATCATGGTGTCCAGCAACATCCCAGGAGTTGCAATCCACACAGTTTCCTTATTTGTTCTTGCCCAACTGGCTTTGCACTGACCAGGTGTCCACAATCCACTGGACCCTCCCAACCAGGGTTTGGGTTTGGTCAGGGTCACATTCAGGCCCAGGATAAGGGCTAGAATCCTGAAGATGTTAGGGGCCAATTCAATCGTAGTGCAGAGTCTTAACGTGAGGCCTGAGGCGAGGGCTAGTATTAGGGTGAAGCTCAGGCTTGGGGTTTGGCCTCAGGGGCATGTTCCAAATGTTGTCAGAGTTCAAGTGTTTTACTAGAATCCTGTTCTCAAGCAGCATCTGGGAGTTATAAGTGGCACGGCTTCCTTCTGTGTTCCTGACTGATGAATCTGGCATCTGTCAGTTGACTCCAATTGATTGTGCCCTCAGAACTCGGTTTGGGCACAGGAAAGGGCAAAATCAGGGCTAGGGTCAGGGTTCCAGTCTGGGAAATGGGAGGAATCTATCCGATGGCATCGCGATTTCATTTTTTAGTCTAAGGTGTTGTCCTCAGGCTTCCACATGTACACGGGAAATCCTTTCTATCTTCATGAAAAAAAAGTTTGTTGATAGTTACCTTCTCCACACACTGGGTCTCTTCTGATTCCATACAAATTTTAGGATTATTTGCTCCAGCTTTTTGAAAAGTACCGGTGGAATTTTTTTTTTTTTTGTCAGAGAGAGAGAGAGCAAGAGAGTGAAGACAGGCAGACAGAGTGGCAGGCAGAGGCAGAGGGAGAAGCAGGCTCCCCGCTGATCAAGGATCCCAATGTGGGACTCGATCCCAGGACGCTGGGATCAAGACCTGAGCTGAAGGCAGCTGCTTAACCAACTGAGCCACCCAGGTGTCCCATACCGGTGGAATTTTGATCAGAATGACATTAAAAGTATAGACTGCTCTAGGTAGTATAGACATTTTAACAATGTTTATTCTTCCTATACAAGAGCATGGAATGGTCTTCCATCTTTTTGTGTCTTCTTCAATTTCTTTCATGAGTGTTCTGTAGTTCCTCGAGTACAGATCCTTTACCTCTTTGGTTAGGTTTATTCCCAGGCATCTTATGGTTCTTGGTGCTATAGTAAATGGAATCGATTCTCTAATTTCCCTTTCTGTATTTTCATTGTCAGTGTATAAGAAAGCCACTGATTTCTGTACATTGACTTTGTATCCTGCCACGTTACTGAATTGCTGTATGAGTTCTAGTAGTTCTAGTAGTTTGGGGGTGGAGTCTTTTGGGTTTTCCATATAAAGTATCACGTCTTCTGCAAAGAGAGAGAGTTTGACTTCTTCATTGCCAATTTGGATACCTTTTATTTCTCTTTGTTGTCTGATTGCTGTTGCTAGGACTTCTAAATCTATGTTAAACAAGAGTGGTGAGAGTGGGCATCCTTGTCGTGTTCCTGATCTCAACGGGAAGGCTGTGAGCTTTTTCCCACTGAGGATGATATTTGCTGTGGGTCTTTCATAGAGAGCTTTTATGAAGTTGAAGAATGTCCCTCTATCCCTATACTTTGAAGCATTTTAATGAGGAACGGATGCTGGATTTTGTCAAATGCTTTTTCTGCATCAATTGAGAGGACCATGTGGTTCTTCTCTCTTCTCTTACTGATTTGTTCTTTCACATTGATTGATTTGCGAAAGTTGAAACATCAGTGTAACCCAGGGATGAATCCCACCTGGTCATGGTTGATAATCTTTTTAATGTGCTATTGGATCCTGTTTGCTAGGATCTTGTTGAGAATCTTAGCATCCATATTCATCAGTGATATTGGTCTGAAATTCTCCTTTTTGGTGTGGTCTTTGCCTGGTTTGGGGATCAGGGTAATGCTGGCTTCATAAAAAGAGTCTGGACGTTTTCCTTCTGCTTCAATTTTTTGAAACAACTTCAGAATAGGTGTTATTTCTTCTTTGAAAGTTTGGTAGAATTCCCCAGGGAAACCGTCAGGTCCTGGGCTCTTGTTTTTTGGGAGGTTTTTGATCACGGCTTCAATCTCGTTACTAGATATTGGTCTATTCAGGTTGTCAATTTATTCCTGGTTCCATTGTGGAAGTTTATAGTTTTCCAGGAATGCATCCATTTCATCTAGGTTGCTTAACTTATTGGCATATAACTGTTGATAATAACTTCGGGTGATTGATTCTACTTCCTTGGTGTTAGTTGTGATCTCTCCGTTTTCATTCATAATTTTATTAATTTGAGACTTCTCTCTTTTCTTTTGGATTAGTGTGGCCAATTGTGTATTGATCTTTTTGATTCTTTCAAAAAACCAGCTTCTAGTTTCATTGATACATTCTACTGTATCTCTAGTTTCTACCTCATTGATCTCTGCTCTAATCTTGATTATTTCCTTTCTTGTGTGTGGAGTTTGTTTAATTTGTTGTTGATTCTCCAGTTCTTTAAGGTGTAGAGACAGCTGATGTATTCGGGATTTTTCAATTTTTTTGAGGGAGTCTTGGATGGCAATGTATTTCCCCCTTAGGACCGCCTTTGCTGTATCCCAGAGGTTTTGGACCGACGTGTCTTCATTCTCATTGGTTTCCATGAATTGTTTAAGTTCTTCTTTGATCTCCTGGTTGATCCAAGCATTCTTAAGCAAGGTGGTCTTTAGCTTCCAGGTGTTTGAATTCCTTCCAAACTTTTCCTTGTGATTGAGCTCCAGTTTCAAAGCATTGTGATCTGAGAATATGCAGGGAATAATCTCAGTCTTTTGGTATCAGTCTTTTGGTTGAGCCCTGATTTGTGACCCAGTATGTGGTCTATTCTGGTGAAGGTTCCATGTGCACTTGAGAAGAATGAGTATTCTGTTGTTTTAGGGTGGAATGTTCTGTATATATTTATGAGGTCCATCTAATCCAATGTGTCATTCAATGCTCTTGTTTCTTTATTAATTTTCTTCTTGGATTATCTGTCTATTACTGAGAGAGGCATGTTTAGATCTCCTACTATGAATCAATATGACTCTTTATCTTGATTAATAGTTTTCTTATGTAATTGGCTGCTGCCCCATTGGGGGCATAAATATTTATAATTGTTAGATCTTCTTGGTGGATAGTCCCTTTAAGAATTATGTAGTGTCCTTCTGTATCTCTGACTACAGTCTTTAGTTTAAAATCTAATTTATCTGATATGAGAATTGCTACGCTGGCCTTGTTTTGAGGCCCATTAGCATGAAAGATGCTTCTGCATCCCTTCACTTTCAGTCTGGGTGTATCCTTGGGTTCAAAATGGGTCTCTTGTAGACAACATATGGATGGGCCCTGTCATTTTATCCAATCTGCAATCCTGTATCATTTTATGGGGCATTTAGGCCATTCACATTGAGAGTGATTATTGATAGATACATTTTTACTGACATCGTGTTACCTTTGAAGTCTTTCTTTCTGTAGATTGTCTCTATATTTCTGTTGAATGATATTCTTAGGGTTTTTCCTCTTTTATAGAACTCCCCTTAATATTTCCTGCAGTGTCGGCTTGGTGGTCACATACTCTTTTAAGCCTTGCCGGTCTTGGAAACTCTTTATCTATCCATCCATTTTGAATGTCAGTCTTGCTGGATAAAGTATTCTTGGCTGCATGTTCTTCTCATTTAGTGCCCTGAATATATCTTGCCAGCCCTTTCTGGCTTGCCAGGTTGCTGTGGACAGGTCTGATGTTATTCTGATGGGCTTTCCTCTGTACGTAAGGAGCTTTTTTGTCCTAGCTGCCTTCAAGAGAGTTTCTCTAGAATTATAATTCCTCATTCTTACTATCAGGTGTTTTGAGGATTTTCGAGAATCTATAATCTTGGGGGGAGACCATTCTGCCTCTAGTACACGAACCTTGGTTCCATTCATGAGATTGGGAAAATTTTCATGGATAACATGTTCCACTATATCTTCTAGACTTCTTTCTTTCTCCTCCCCTTCAGGGATTCCAATAATTCTGACGTTGGAACGTTTCATGGCATCATTTATTTCCCTGATTCTGTTTTTGTGGCTTCTAAGCTGTTTGTTCAAGGCTTCCTCCTGATCCTTTCTCTCTGTTTGTCCTCCAGATCACTAATTCTATCTTCTGTCTCAGTTACCCTAGCTTTTGGAGAATTTAGATTAGATTGGAACTCATCGAGAGCCTTGTGAACATCATCCCTGGTGGCTTTCAGTTCTGCTCTAATCAATTCCATTTGGTCATCCATGGCTTTCTCCAACCTAGCGATTGCCTGGATAATTGTTAGCCTGAATTCCCTTTCTGACATATTGTCTATGTCAGTAGCCATTAGCTCTGTTGCAGAGGGCCCATCCTCTGAATTTTTCTTCTGTTGGGCATTCCTCCTCCTAGTCATTTTCGTGAGAGTTGGCTGAATGGTTGTAGCTGGATGTATTGACCTTGGTGCAGTGAAGGTGCACCCTGGAATGCTTCTGAGGAATCAAGAGTCCCCACCCAAATGAAAGAAAAATAGAAAGAAAGAAAAAGGAAAAGAGAGATAGAGAGACAGAAAAAAAAAAAAAAAAAAAA